>JBBPCZ010000001.1:36904799-36925859 GCA_037974445.1 Brycinus macrolepidotus | reverse complement strand
TAAACAGAAGGTCAAAAAAATCGGATATAGGCAACAAATCAGAATTGAGCATCAAGACCTGCAGTGTAAACGAGGCCAAAGTCATGTATATATATACACACAAACCTTTCCATTACTGCATCTCTCCATGGGCCAATTTACCATTTCACTATTTATGAGAGATCTGCCTCAAAGACACACACACGTACACACACACGCATGTACACACTCCTTCCACTGAAGCCACCATTCTTAGCACATACACTATAGCCACAAACATTTGGTTTCAAGATTTGTTCTAACGTGATCAGAAATATGTTCTATATGTATGTCCATATGTAACAATAGTCTGTGTGTGTGTGTGTGTGTGTGTGTGTGTGTGCGCGCACTTCAGGTTTGTGAGATGTACTCAGTACACTCTCATCCGATACTGCCCCCTTGAAATCACTGATTTATGATACTACCATGATGCTCGAAACACTAACTGCCACTCCTAGCACTGCACCTTTTTCCAATAACCCATTTCAGAACATCAGGTAATGAGCTAACACCAAAGAGAAGCTATTAAAGCAGAGACAATTAACATCCTAATGTTTCTGTCCAGAAGCTTCTTTGCTAACACTGTTAGCATGGTTTGCTAGTTGTTGTAATTTCTTTCATTTTTGCTGATAGTTAGATAATTTTTTGTCACAGCACTTGTTTTCTGTACTGGCCATGCTATAAGTTTAATAAATTACATGTTAAAATCACTTAAAAAGGCTCACGCCTTCTGTGTGAGCATGTGGGCACTACCAAAAGGATGCAGGCTATGGCTGCTGTGGACAGGCTCTGAGTCGCGGAGCAGGGTGTAGGTGAGGGCGTTGCTGTTGGGCGAGTCCGGGGCATTCCAGCTCAGCTCGATGGCACTGGCGCCGAGCACGATGCCCAGTGGAGGAGGCTGCTGTCTGGGTTCTGAGAGAAATGCAGAGGGTTAGAATGCTCCAAGGTCATGAATGGAAAACCGACATAACCAAGTGAAAGCATCAAGCGTCCAAATATTTCAAAGGTAAATAAATAAGAAGAATTTGTGAAGGACAATATCCTAGGACATTAAGCCTGCCATTTTCCCCATCCAGACGACGCATATATGCATGGCAGAGAATGTGTTGGTAAACATGTAACTTTGTAAGTGTAAACAGTCATAAACAGCGGTCCTGGTGGTAAAGATGAGGTGTGAAAAGGGTTAGTGTTAACAGGCTCCTGTTGAAAGCTCAGGATCTGCTTCTACTGCTGATACCAGTAAACGGCATTCAGGAGCAAAACTACTGAAATGCAAAAGTCCTTACTGAGACAAGAAGGCACACACACTTGAAGTCAAGAAGTGTTGCACAAGTTTTTTTTTGTAATGATCACTGGTACCCACCAAAAATAGATGCAGTACGGAATGTTTATCAGTGTCCAGTTTGTAGGTCCTTCTTTAGCCTTGATGACTTGGCATTTTCATCATAGTACCAGAATTTGAAAGGTAATTCAACTGATTTTTCAAAAATTGTTCACGAGCAAATAATCAAGTGAACATTCAGATGTAGTTTGTGTGACGTCAAGAAGTGCATCACATATCCTGCGTTTTTGTTGTACTTTTTTGTTTGTTCTCTGAAGTTCACTTACGTACCAATGAATACACAAAACAGTTGGTTTTTTTTGTTTGTTTATTTTTATTTTAATTTTCTGACTTTTTTAATAGAACTATAGGGGCTGGAGAATAATATAGTATAACATACATCAGATTATTTTATTTAAAAAAAGCACCAGTTGGTTTTCTATGATATATAAGATCAGTTTAAGGTGGAGGCGCACATAAATACAGGGCAATGAAAAGCAAAATAGTACCCAAAGAAAACTTATACTAACATTACTAACAATAGTTGTAAAATCAAAGAGTACCCGTGTTTGCATTGTAAGCATTGCGACTGATTTTTATCACAACCACATCAAACCCCTCTGAAAAATTATTTACATCTCAGCCCTCGAATTATGCATAAATTCTGAAAATGTGCTGATTGTTTCTGTATATCATCACTCAAATGGTCTCCTGCTCTACCCTTTCACATACTTGATGTCATTTTTGTGTATGATGTATAGTGAATATGAATTCTGACCTTTGCTGCAGCCCAGTTGATTGGCGGGGTCCATGTGGCTAGCCCCTTCCACACATGAGTCGCACTTGTCACCCGTTACGAACAGCTTGCACAGGCACTGGCCCGTCTCAGCCAGGCAGGAGCCATTGAAACCGCCCACTGGATCGCAGTTGCACTGCTTGCACCTAGGCACAAGGAAAGATCTCAGACACACACATCGCCTACACACTTTGCATCACTCCCTTTGACATTGTGAGAGTCTGCAGAGGACATGAAATCGGGTAATTAACCAAAAGTAACAAGTCCAGATTTATTTACACACTGTAAAAGCTGCGAATTCACAGGCAGGGCCTGGACGAGAAGGATCACACATAGGCTGACAAGCTGTGTGTGTGTGTGTGTGTGTGTGTGTGTGTGTGTGTGGAGACACACAGTGCCACTAAATGGAGCCATTCACAGATGCCCAAAGACAGTTAGGAGGAGGGGTGTGACCCCGGCAGGGCCCGCAGTGGGTGACGTTGGGGCCATGCGCCTGACACCCTCACACACAACTGAGAAAAGCCCAAGACTCTAAATGAGCCGCAAATTTGTCCTGTCATCTGGGGGTGGCATTTTAGGGGCCAAGCAACTGTATTCCAATGAAGTTCGACCTTGACTCTTCGCAAGGAGATGCACAACTTCTCCAAGATTTGGAAGAACTGGCCACATGAAAATAAATGCACAGCAATGGAAAGATTTGTCCTGTTTGCTGATACTTTACAAAACATTGCTTTATCTTGGGCTTCCAAATAACGTGACCCTAAACTGCATCAGCACAGGCCTTAAAAAATGGATTTGGCCTGCAAAAAGTTTACTGGGGAGAAAGTCTAAACTTGAACGAGTTCAGCGCCGACTAGGATAAACAGGTAAATTACATTTCACAGTTCGTGAGCAGAAATGGATATTGCCCCCTCCTCTGAAAAATAAAACCGTGTTTTTCCCTCCAAGGTTAAACGATTAACCACAAGCCGCATTCGGGGTAGCCCGGCTTATGTCATCTGTTGTGATGGGAAATATTCCATAACCATATTGTGGCCTTTTAACTACCCCCATTAGATGGACTGCATTGGACAGAGCAATATAATATCAACAAAATAAGATGCATAGCCTTATTGATTTCGGGGGAGTTCGGGTAAATGAGTTTGTAATATTTATATAAAGAAATCTTTATTGTGTGGAATCTCCTGATGCTGTTCAAGCTACCCCTGTAATCGTTTTAAATAGTTAATTTTTCATCCTTACTGGCAAATGAGCGCAGGCTGGACGGAGTGTGTGCACAGCAATCCGTCATGACACGTATGGATTAACAATTTGTGATGTCCGGTTAGGCCTTTTTGTTGATGCACTGGAAAAACACACTCTCTCACCACTCGAAGCTCGCCTGTCGACAATTAATATTCCGCCTACCTGCTGCGTCTCCAAACATCCCGGTTTTTATTTTGGAAAGTGTTTAAAAGGTAAATGATGGTTAATGCGAGAGCCGCTTATGTCGGCTCCCACTGTTTTCTCTGCTTTGCTCAGCATGGCTAGCAGTTAAATTTCTCCTTGGAGCTTTCTGGAAGGTCATTCAATGAGACTCCTGTCCAAACCCGTTCATTAGCACTGAAGTCTCAAAAACCCAAGAATATCAAAAAAAGCTGCTGAATGTAAGAGAAAAAAAAAACATGACAGGAATAATTATTTTCTAATATACTGGCTCCTGAGAATGCCAAGGTTTGCGTCTTTATCATAAGCCATATGCTCAGGCTGGCGAGTTGCTGGGGTGTGTATCGTTAAGGACGGCTAATGCATGATGTATTTACCGCCTAACTGATGTATCCGACAAATCAAGTGCGCTGAGAGCATTAAAACGCGTGCCCATTTAGAGGCAGGTTACTTTAATGGCTAATCTGACCTTTCGCAAACGCAGGCCTGGACCTGCGGGCTATCAAGCTGCTAACTGGCTCAAATCACCATAAAACTGTAAGTGGATAGGCATGGTCTTCTACATAAGCCTCATTCACCAGTGTTCAGGCTCCATGCAGATGGAGGGGCAGTCACAGTGTTTTTATCCTTGTTTCAGATACTCATAAGCCTTTGTAAAAAAAAACCACAGGGACCAATATACCACTTGGCTGATATTAATATGCACACATTGCTGGGAAGATAAGGGTTAGAAAAACTTATTCCAACACCTGAAGCACCACCATACCTTTTCAAACAGGTAACGCAACAACGTAACTGAACGTAACTCACTGAACAGCGTAACCTGCTTAGAGGATGTCACCTCAGCTCCAGACTCCACTGCTGAGGTATTCAGCACTGAATCCAGTACTGTTTTTGCAGCAATAGGTGGATTTCATGGACTGTAGAACCTACCTGCCAATGCTTGGGTTGAAACCAAAGTAGAGATCCTGGCATAGATCACACCTGCGGCCGTCTAATGATGAGTGAGAACAAACGCACTGTCCTGTGTCTGCGGCACACACTTGTCCCACCGCACCAACTGGGTGACAGTCACAGGCCTCACACTCGCTGCGGCCTTCAGACTGGAAATAACCTGCAACAATGTCAAAAAAAGAAACAAAAGAATTAAAGGCATCCTCTTCTATTCGCATATTAAATGAGCAGTTCAACCTGGGAATGTCCAACAGTGAACGGAAACAGACAGCATGACGTCATGGACACACTTCACAAGTTTCCTTCACAGTTTGCTACATTAGCACTGTAAGCTTAATAAAAGCACGCTCATCCACATCCCCTTCCATAAGGAGAAGGAAAGAGTGGAATCTCAAGGACATCATTCAGACTAGGAGGGGAGCAGAGTTTGAGATGTTTCAATCACAGCCTGCTCCCCCCCACCCCTTGGGTGAAATACGACTGAAGGGGGTCATGCAACACAGAGCTGGGGAGGGGGAGGGACCCCGCCGAAACAGTCATCAGCCTTCCCAGATGGATCTCCCTCTCTCTCCCTGCGCTTTCAATTTTCTCCTGCCAGCACCACTCTCCGTGCACATGCTTTATGTGCCGGCCTGGACCGCAAGGCTCAGCGGAGAGCCGGGTACACCCCACACTATTTCATCAGGTGGTGTGGGCGGGGAGCGAGGAGCCGTACATCCTTGTCTGGTTACTGCGGTGGGGTTCCATGCTGCACTGTAGTGCCTTGATGTTTTAGGCCTGCTGCTGGATGCTGGTGATTATGGCACTGTTTTTCAAACTCTACATAAACACCACAATTCACTTGTTCACAAACGAGTTCTTTTCAGGAAATCTCAATAGAATTTTGACAAAAATCCCAAACTGCAGCACATGTTTTATTTTTTGGAACACTTACAGTATGTACACTATGCTGTTCATTTCAAAAGAAATATCTGTGAATTTTTATATTTATTATTTTGTGTTTATTTTGGAAAGGTCATGCAGTTAGGACAAATCAGTTATAGTTTTAGGATTTATTTGTTTTTTGATTTCATGTTAGCATAGTATCAAAAGGCAATCTGCCAGATTTGATTAGCCACAATAACATAATACAGCTCTTTACGTTTGTTAAGGGACTCAAAAAAGTGTTGCAGTCCAATTTCAATAATTGTAAATAATATTTTGACAAAAAATGAAGTAAGGCACTATGATTCCTTGCTATGATGAATAGAATTTACTAGTGTTGGCCTAAATATCATTTTACAGGCTTTAAATATTATCTGTAATTTCTGAGCGAGTACTTGAATATTCATTCTTAAAATGACCCTTAAATTTTATAATTAGTTTAGGCATTTGTTACCAAATATATTTCTGTTACAAATATATCCAGTAAGCAGCGACAATGGATTCATAGCCAGCTGCCGTATTCTGCTACAGAAGCCCTGATTGTAGCCTCTCGATCACATAGAGCTTTTACGGGACCTCAAGGGTATAACGATTGTTTTATGCATGACCATCACGGTTTTAGTTTGTTTAAGTGAGCGGTTTTGATTTATTTTATGGAGTTATTTTATTTGACTCATCTGCCATTGTTTTGTCATGGAAAGCTGCAGTGAGGGCGACATACAAGTGACGGTACAGAGACTGAAGAGGTTTTGGAGCTACAGGACCAACTGAAAGTGAGAAAGACCATCATGGTAGCAGCGACAAAAGCTGCTGCCAGAACACAACACAATAAGCAGGTTTGAGGCCCTGAGCTCCTGGTTTTAGAAGTGCCCTCTTCAGAGACCTCATCAGATATTTGAGATAAAAAAAAAAAACTGATTTGATTTCAAACCATTTTCTTTTCAAGCTTCTGTACTAAGCATTTTTCTTGTCACAAGATATTTTAACATGCCCCCACATGCGTTCTCAGGCACCTCTGCTCTTGTAGCTTCAATGTCCACAAGAATACTGGTGCAGTTTTTCTTCACTCTGAGGGAGGTCACTTGGCAAAAACTAAACCAGTTGTAATTTTATAAATAAAATATAATCTTTTATTTTAATTTTATTGTTTAACATTTTTCTTATAGTAACAATCATTTATTTTTAAGGTCCTTATTTTTAAGGTCAAATACCAACAAAAATGTACAAACCCTCAAGTATTTGTCCGACCTCACATTAACCAGCTTATAGAGAAAGCATTAGTGGTTGGAGCATGGGCAGATCAATTACACAGCTGGTAAGTAATAAATAAAGTAGATTTTCATCTTGAATAGAGAAGACGAGGACATTGGATAGCTACGGGTCATGAAGGGTGCTACAGCGCGAGTGAGCAGTGAGAAGTGAGAACTGGAACACTGTGCTTGGCTTAAAAAGTGCTTGGTTGGTTTTACAGTAAACAGTAAGGGTTTCAGGATGGTTAATCTCCATTATGAAAACAATGGAGCCAGCTGCTACGGCTGGCTACAAAGAGATTGACCGCCTTAGCCGCTGGCGGTACACCTTTGCTATGGCAGGACAACCTACCCAGCCATGCTTTTGTCCAAACTTCCCAACCCCTGGAGGTACTGCTAATTCTTAATGGCAGCAGCGGCTTTCAACTGCTACTGGTGAAATTGGCTCTATGAGGGCAGAGTTATTAGCCATGCTAACGATATACCATAGACTTCACTGACTGGCAAAACATATGCGACTCCTGAGGGCAATATAGAGGAAAGATATGATGAAAACACAGTATAGAGCCAAAAATAAGTGCAGCAAAACTATTAGACAGGAAAAAGAAAGAATAAAAAAAACAGAAAGTATAAAACACAATGGCTTTGTATTCTGGTAAACAATGGCAGCAATGAATGTACTGGCATGATCAACAACCTTAAAGTAATGAGTATGCAAGCACATACACTCAGATCTACACACCCACGCCCACACTCACACACACACACACACACACACCCCCCCATGGACGTACACACAGGGATTTAGATTTATTTGAAGAGAGAACATAATAGTAAGAAGAAGAAGCTGATTAGCTCATTATGTCATTATCTTTTTTATTTTGGATTTTGTTTGATTTTTCAGTAGTTTAATTTAATATTGCTGAATAAAAACAAATCGCAGGGACTCCTGAGTGATCATACTGAGAGACTGCAGTTTTGATCCTCAGCGATGCCACAGCCATCCATGAGTTCAAGACAGCATGACTAGCCTTAGAGGTCTGCACTGATATCAAATTGAGGACTGAACCCAAACTGTACTTACACTCAATACCCGACCCAGCATGGCCCAACTGGTGTTGTTAAATTTAAAACTTGTATATAATCAATGTATTTTCATGGACTTGCTGATCACACCTGGCAGAGAACAGTTTCCACTCTCCTCTAATCAGCTTGCTACACCAAAGCACCTTTCCCTGTTGCTGCTACTTGCAGAAATGCTTATTAAATAAGCTTGATGTTGTGTGTGGACAAAAATGGCCCAAACCCAGCTTGAAACCCAATATTTTGTTCAGAGCTGGGTCGGGGAGCAGACCCCTTAGGCCTTGCTCACTCTAGGTGGAGAGCAAGGATTCCCTTCCCTTTTCCCATCACTCAAAATTATTAGTTGACAAAACAGAAATGCTACTTAGCATTCTCCTCCGAGTCGGTTTTCCAGTGATGTTGGGCGGAATTGGACAAGACTAAATTGTTTAAAAATGAATAAATAAATAAAAATAAATAAATCAAACAAATACATAAATATTACTTAAAAAAACAACTTGGCACTGTTTTGCTGGTGAACTTGTCTTATATGAAAACCTCATATCTTAAAGATAAATTCAAGTGCTGTGATGGAACAGAAACACTCACCAGGCTTACAGGTGCTACAGTCTCGTCCATGCCGGGTGGACAGGCATACACACTGTCCACTGTCAGGTTCACACACCGTTCCAGTCACGGTGCCCAGGAAGTCACAACTGCAAGGCTGGCACCCATGGGTAGAATTAACCGAGACCAACCAGTACATATGAGGGAAGCAGCGGTTACAGCGAAGCCCCTCCGTGCCGCTCTTGCACCGACACTGCCCTGTCACCTTATTGCATGTGGATGACTCCAACATGCCTCTAGGCTCACACTGGCAGGGAAGGCATCCCAGAGAGCCACCTACACCCAGGCTGTGGTAACCATCCCGGCATGAATCGCAGCGTTGTCCCTCTACATGTGGTCTGCACACACACTGGCCGGTCAAGGGGTCGCAGGTGGAACCCAGAGCAGAACCTGCAGGATTACAGTCGCAGGGCAGGCAGAGTCCACCAGCACCAAGGCCATAGGTGCCTGGGGCACAAATGTCGCAGAGGAGGCCCCGGATGCCATCCTTGCACTCACACTGACCAGTGAAAGGGTTGCAGAACTGATGGAGTGAGCCATCTGGGTTGCAGTCGCATGGCTCGCAACCATCCGCATTCGTGCTGTTGAGGAACTTGAAGCCGTAGTTGCAGCGGTCACAAGCAAGGCCTGTAAACAGAAGAGGAGTGGTGAACATCAGTTATGCTGTTTGGTCAACCCGCATAGTTCCAAGTCCTTGTCTTGGAAACCAGCCTATATATATTTTGTGTCTTTCCTATCCTAACATGGTGGCTCTCAACTTCAAAGCCAGGATAGAGATTAAACAAGTGCATAGGCCTATATTTTTGCTCAAGAATTTATGTGAATGTATTTAGCATGAATGGAGAATATCTGTGTGGGTGAGGGCACATACACTGAGATGTATAATGGATCAGCTAACCAGATAACTTCACTAACATTGTTATACAAAAGGTTATATAATTTGTTGATTTTCAAAGTGAAAATAAGTACACAACCCCTATAGCAGTGGTCACCAAACCTTCCATTGGAGATCTACTTTCCTGCTATGGTTAGCTCCAGTCTAACATGATGGTCCCGATGCCTTACTTAATGCTCCAGCCAATCAGGGACTTCTGAAGGAGAGCAGGTGTTGCAGACTGTGGCTGGAAGGTAGATCTCCAGGACCAGAGTTGGTGACCACTGCTATAGAGGCTGTAACACACACCACTCTTATATAGGGGACGGATAAC
The DNA here is from genome assembly GCA_037974445.1 of Brycinus macrolepidotus. Lineage (NCBI taxonomy): Eukaryota > Metazoa > Chordata > Actinopteri > Characiformes > Alestidae > Brycinus > Brycinus macrolepidotus. The sequence continues at coordinate 36,916,274 of JBBPCZ010000001.1, read as the reverse complement.
ACACATCTACACCTGTTAATGTATAATTATTGTTCATTTTAACATACTGAAAATGAATATAAGAAATTTAATTTAAGAAACGGCATGTGCAAAAGCTATGGGATATTTTACATTTTGTGGGCTTATTTCCTATTTTAAACTTACAATGAAAAAAGACAAAGCAACACTACGCTGTTTTTAGCTCAGAATCTGTTAATTAGCTGGACCAGATGTGTTAGCGCAAGAGCAAATTAGTCAAAACATTCAGCAATTAGTTCACACAAATCAAGGAATCACTGCAATTATTTTACCTTCACCTTTGTGGCAGCAAAGCCACAACAATTTTTAAACCCAAAAGTACACAGCAAAATAAACAAATAAAAAATGTGAAACATTACGTGTAGAATAAAAAAAAACACAAAGGGAAATGACATCATTAAGTGAGGCCCTTACCCAGTGATGAATGACCCACCTCAGGCATAACACTTAATTTCACTACAAGAAAAATAAATAAATTAAAACAGCCCAAGAAGTGGGGGAGGGGGGGTGAAAAAAAAAAAAAGAAAGGTAAAAATAACTGTGCGGTCAAAAAAGAATTACTGCTCATTTGGAAGTCTGGAAGAAAAAAAAGTGGTCTACGCGGATTCAAATCATATCAAGTTTTTAAAATATGCGCAGCACTTATTTGAATATGCCATACATATTCCTGACAGGTAATCTATTCCTAATGTTGCTGAGCAGAGCCTAAGGGCATTGCGTATCGCCGCTATAAGTGCTGGGGACTCCAAACTCGGCCGCTGCTTTCAGCTCCTGCGCTAAGGCCCACTTTAATGAATTTAGATATTAATATATTGCTCCCTACCCACAGTTAAACCTCGTTACGCCATTATGTTAAGTGTGCAATGTGACACAGATGAATACCCCGATAACAATAAACCTGAATAGCTCCAATTTGTTATTGCGTTCTTAGTCTTGGGATATTATGGAAGCAGTTGTGGAGCTAGAGAGGAGAGATGGAATCAAGTCAGATTTTGGTTAGAAAACAGAAAAAAAAAAGTATAAATGCTACACTGAGAGACTCAGACATATTAGCATATTACCACTGCCATAACTTGTATATCTGAATAACGAGTAATCGAACTTTACGTCAACATGATTAAAGGTTAAGATATAAACATAAAGTCTTTTAGAGTGTTTAGATGTGAAATCCTCTGTTCTAGAGAAACTTACCAGATCAGGATTGTTAGTGGTTGTGGTGGGAACCAGATGTCTGAAGAGTTTAATGCCTCCCTGAAGCTACTTCACCGAAACTTATTAGATAAATGGTTACAACTAAGCTGTCAAGTGCTTGAGACATTGATTTCTGATAGTTTTGAGCAAATTTGGGCATAGAATGTATTTTTTTTATTTAATCAGGCAGTCAAATAGCATTTTTTCAGCTTATTTTTACCCTTATCAACATTACATTAAAACACACATGTGACAGGCTAATGTGGTCATTTTGGATAGTAAATAAAAAGGCTATATTGCGTAGAGAACATTCAAGATTCACTTTACTGTCCCAAATTTGGCTTGCTACATCCACATAGAACAAAAAACATTACACATACATAAAAAAGGACACTGTGACTCCTGGTTCCTATCAGCATCACTGTAAAAAATCCAAGTCAGCGATAACCATTTCACATCAAAACATTTTGCATTATGATTATGTACAAGGATTGATGTTTAAAGAATTTTGAAAAACTGATAGAATTCCCCTCACATATGACAGGTCATTTGAGAGCATTTCAGTTCGTCTCTTCATCAGTAAATTTTCAAACAAAGTTAAGAGTAGCTTGCATTTTCAAATGTTCAGTTTTGAGTAGTTCATACTTCTATGATCTAATAGCACTAAATATCTGGGTCAAACATTGTAGTACATGCCGTTAACTCATAACTGGTAGTGTGTATGTGCCTGCCTGTGTATGTGTGTGTGTATGTGTGGGTTCATTTGCCAAGTTGTGTATGCAAGAAATGGGACGTGCTGCTATGCGGTCAGGCCGCACTCACTCTATCAGTAATGCTCCTCAACATAATATTCTCATGCATCAACATTTCAAAGTGTATTGTGTACACAGAGTACTTGGGCCACTTGATAAATTTTGCCCTTATGAAGCCGCTGCTGGCCTCAAATGTGGCGGAGGTAATAAATTGCCATAATCAAATCTAATTTCTGGGAAATACCTGTGGGAGCGACAAACAAAGAAGCAGGTCTTGTAAGCGGCATGAAAAATAACGGGGACAGGGGCGGTTTATTATAATCAACTTGGCATTGAATTACAAAATTAAAATTAGGCGGCCCTTGATATCCTGGCTTAGCAATGTGCGCGATCTTCTAAGTAACGTTCGTTTGCATTTCATAAGAAATGCTTCAAAGGCATGGAGAAAAGGAGGGGGACAGAAGAGATTTATCACAAAGGACCTGAGATGGTTGAAAAACAGAGGGGAAAAAATCCATTTGGCTACAGCTTTCAGTAAATTTGATGGGGGGGGAGAGACTGGCCAATGGTGTGGTATGCTCAATGTGTACAGTGCCCAAACAATTTAATCATGGCATTTACATACAGGCCATGGGAGAGATGGTGTTCAAAGTACTGCGCTTAAAGAAAGAAAGAAAGAAAGAAAGGAAAAAAGGAAAGAAAGAAAGGAAAGAAGCAAAATAAAAGAAGAATTTAATGTATAAACCACTGTATATGAGCTGTAAACCATTTATAGAGCTAACTGTTCTGCTTCTTTTTTTACACAGTGTATCACGTAAGTCAGGGGCCAGAAGTACAGGAACAGAATTTTTAACAAACACAGAGATCAAGAGTGATGAAGAGAGAGAGAAAGAGAGAGAGAGATGGGACGGTGGGTGCAATGCTGTTTGATACCTACCGATTACGTTGGCCTTGCACTGGCATTGACCTGAGTCCTGGTGACAGGTAATATCTGGTCGTGCTGTCCCGGCGGCATTGCAGTTACAGGCTCGGCAGCCGTCGACCAGCACAGACTGCAGCTCGTAGAATCCATGCTGGCACTGATTGCACTGTCGGCCAGACACATGTCGCTTGCACTTACATTGGCCCCCCATCTATGGAGGAAGAAGACAGCAGCACGTGACAGCACTCCAATTAGGACACTCCAGCAGCAGAGTGCAAGCGTTCGTGTGTCACGGATGGACACCTCACCCCACACCCCCCCAATTCCAGGCCCCCATTGGGATGCTTTTTATCTCCATTACTGGGGTAAGCACAGGAAAGGATGGGGGTGGTCACATCACCTGAGCACATACACCTCGTACTTGTGGTCAGCTGGTTTAACACCGTGGTTATCTGCCACACCAGGGCTCTGTTTGGACAGCTGAAATTACTAGCTATCAAAAAGGCTGACTTAGAAATGGCTCCACATTCAGCAGGGACTGAAGTGTGACGGTGCAGACTGGAAAGCTGTATCAACTTTACCAAAGAACAGAAGTCAGGCAGTAATCAAAAACAACTTTCTATTTTGCATCAACAGACCATTATGAAAACTGTTACAATATCAATTTTAAAACTCCCGTGACTAATAATAATATCTAATGGTGACATTTTCTTTTCCAATATACACTAATCAGTGACAATATTAAAACTACCTCCCTAATATTGTGTGGGTCCCTCTTGTCTCACCAAGACATGGACTCCACAAGACTACAAAATTGTTCAGGAATGGTTTGAGGAACATTAAGAGTTCAGGGTGTTGACATGGCCTCCAAATTTCCCAGGTCTCAATTAGGTCGGCACCTCTGTGGGAGGTGCTGGACACACAAGTCTCTCCTCATTTAACTTACAGGACTTGAAGAATCATTAAACTTCATTAAACTTAAAGTGACATAGCTAGCAGGTTTATGTATATTTTCAGGGCAAGTCAAAATGAAACATTTCTCTTTTTGAACATTTCTCTTTGTTGTAGCCAACAAAAACAGCGACAAACAAAATCTGGTTGAGGGTGCTGTGGGCTGCAAAAAGGTTGGGAATCGCTGTACTCACTCAGGGACTTTGTGGAAAAAAACTGAAAAAATACTATATAAAATTGGTCATACTGCCACAGAATTTATAATTGAAGTCAGTCATGAGCATGTTTTCATTTTTATGTTTTCATGTTTTCATTTTCATTTTTCATTATGTGTATGTACGGTGTACATTCGATGGAGCGCCTACACTGTTGAAGCGCAACTTGCGTTTTAACAATGATCTGTCAGTCAGTCAGTAACTAAATAAGATACAGTTAATCATCTTGCTGGTCAGTCAACCGTCACATTTTGTAAACTTGAACAGCAGAAACTTAAAATAACACCATCTTACAGGTTAGGTTAGGACACATTTTTTAGGACACGATTTTTCTAACCATAATAGCATTTGATGTTCACTAGTACAACTGACTAGTTCCGTCTGCACTGTTGTAATAACAGTGACACGTGTTGACTGTAAGCTAAATAGTCACTATTAAGGCATATGAGCATGAAACCATTAAATCCTCAGGAACTAATGCTGTCCGCAGGCCAACATTTGTCGTTACAGGACAAAGCAAGCCACCAAATTCTGATGCATTTATTGATATCGATAATGGACAGGCCCACAATAGCGGTCATTATCAATAGGAAATTGTTTAAGTGGTCAGTTAGGCTGTTACCTTACACTAAAAGAATACATGCAGACATGCTAATGCACCTGACTCGATTCATCATCTTATCAAAAGCTTCAAGAGGTTTAAATGTTTGGAAACATACAAAAGGACCAGGACTGTAAGAAACTGGGATAATGCAACCATGCTAATTAGCCCCACTAGCATTCACTGCATTCATTGTTGTCAATGTATTTTCAGGCATTCCTTTAAGTGCCAGTGAAAGTAACTGGAGATGTAGAATTCCTGAGCTAATACATTGCATATCCCACTCCTTGGAAAAAAAATAATTCATTAATTAACAGAAAAAAATCTTATCTTACTTATTATTAGTATGCCAAGCACAAGTAAGTTTTTCACTATGTGTCAAACCGACAGGCCCAAAGTCTACCCCAGCACTCCACAGTAAAGGCACAGTCCAACAAATGAAGCCATCTGAGAGATTAAGGAAATAATCATTCCTGGAATTTAAATAAGGTAACAATCTCCACAAAGGTCTGACCCAGTCATTGATTTCAAATTTGTCATCCACTATATCTATTGACAAGGATGGCCCCAGCCCTCTGAAAAGGCTCTGGTAATGCTTGGGCAAAGGGGAGCAGACTGGGATTCTCCAGAGAGAGAGAAGGAGGGGCCTCCTAATGACACTTTTACATACTCACTGCAATCCCTTACCGATCACAACACTGATAAATGCTGCTGTGAATACTAAAGTCTTCAGCCAATACGTCGATGCAGGATTCTCCAGCAAGAAAAGGGCTAAGAGCTTTACATGAACGTGTAATTTTCTAGTCTGTCACTGAGCAGAGGATCAAAGGGCTCTGTTGTTTTCTTTCCTGAGATACAGTGATAAAAATCTGGCTAATGTTTTAAATGTGTGAGCATATTTTTTTTCCAGAGAGGAGAGGAAATGAACTGAGGATTATACTGAGGAGACTAATACACTTTGGAACACAGGCCTTATGCCCCAATCCATAGACTTACTCTTCTCATGCCATTTAGACAACAGAATGTGCAAAGCAGGCAGTCACTGGGCTTGATCGAGTCAAACCGCAAAAGCAGCCTGTGCAAGAGTATCTTGGAGACATCTGTTGTCTCAGGAGTTGAAAAAGATGGTAACATTTTATTTTATTGTCTTAACAATTAACTGGACAGTTTGCCTAGCATCACGCGTTATGGAGGAGGTGGCGAGCCATCCTACCCACTTAGAGAGAGTAAGGCCAATTGTGCTCTCTTGGACTTGGATGGCTGTGGCATCATTAAACTCATGATCTCTTGTGTTTTGCTTCTTTGAATTCCTGAATTCTTGTATCGCTTGAATTCCTTTGCCACCTTGAGCGCTGGAGCTGTTCAATCTTCCTGCATCGCAACATATATTTGCTGCAATAGCGTCAATACTGGTTTAGATGTTCGTCTTTATTACAGAAATAAAGTACACATGAAACTCGGCAATCATTAAAAATAAACATTAAACATCCATTTAAATCTAGTCCTGAGCACCGATATAATGTCATAATAGCAAAAATGTTTTCATTAGAAGAGAATCAATGAAAAAATAAGAAATTAGGTAATTATCACAACATAAAACAACTAAGAATTCTGAGAAGTTCCATCCCCAGCACTACAATATGAGTTGAGTTTCTGCTGTTTGAGTTTAAGAAATTTGACAACTGAGACATGGCAACCACATCTAGCAACAAAATCAGTTATATCAATGATAAATTGCTAAATCATTTATAGTTTATGTGTATGTGTTTTCATTTAAGATGTGCATTTCTAATAAAATATCCATAAGAGTTCATAAAACATTTAAATCTGCAGTTTTTGGCTGCTTCAGCTGAGCTACTGAATTAACAGAAATAACCTGAACAGCACTGGATAACGATGAGGATCCTACAGGTTCGACAGTTTTTTTTCTCTTCCATGGACAATTAGCCAAGTTTGTCAGAGAAATATATTTTCACTGTTTCTGGACCTAGCTAACATCAGCTTGTTATAACACCACAATCTCCATTTTATCACATCTCACAACACATCCTTGGCAAGCACATGCTTTCAAAGTAGCGAAATATAACATTTCAAATTGCTTAAATGGTTCCTAGAGTACCCATTCACATTCTTAGAGTGCATATGTTTATGAACCTTACCTGGTCACATTCCAAACTGCCATTGACCGTCCCAGCACTGTTGCAATCACACGGTTTACACGCATCCTCGGCCCACAGTGATGTGCCAACTTCTCTGTAGAACAGACTCTTGCACCGCTCACAGTTTCTTCCTTTCAAACGAACGTGTGTGTCAAGTCGGGGGAGTGTCCATGGGATGTGAGAAAGACAAGGACAGGATCAATCACACAGCTCCACAATTTTAAATTAACACACAGCTGTCTCGAGAGAGGTGAGGTGTCCTTTTTAATGTCCCCTTTTGTCCCTATCTGCCACTGTGTCTGATGCCCAACATATGAAACAGTGAACCAGTTAGCATGGCCTGATTTACTTCATTAAACCTCCATCTGTTTTCCCTCTAATTCGATATTTAGATTTTTCAGCACTCTTGTACACCCTGTTGTGAAGGAATTTCATCAGAGATTACATCAAAGCCAAGAACCTGTATGTTTCTATGTGGAACGATCTTGAGCTTTGAACGGCATTAAACAAAATTTCATCCAAAGATGCTGCATCATTTGTAAAATGTTAACAGCAAAGTTCATGTTAACTTTCAAAGAGCCCACAGAGGCAGCCCTTTCTGAATTAACTGTTTTTGTGATGTCATGAACACACAAAACTTGCTTTAAACTTGCTCTAGCCTACTCCAGTTCAACCCCACCCACACATGATGAAGTTACAAGCTTTGTTTCAGCCCAGATGGCTTGGTAAATAAGACACAATAGAGGGCAGCCAAACAGAACATAGATCCTTAAATATATCTGTTTTTAGGGCATGGTAACAAAAAACACCTGTTCAATTCTAAGGAATGAATCAAGATTGGAAAATAGTAATGTAAAAAATAATTACAAGTAGTTTCAACATGTCTACCCACCAGATCTCTTAGGTGGTCTTCGGGGAAAAAAAATTAAACATAAGAAAAAAGATGTGAGCCCTTTAAAACTACAGATTTAACTAAGCTGCCATTTCTGTTTATCTAAGGCTTTCAGCTCTGCAGTATCTAAACAAGTGACTGAGCTCCTTCAGTCAAACACTGTTTGACAGGCAAAATTAGACCTAAATGAATGACCTGAATTTGTCTATTTGTCTTTGTTTTAAACATCGTTTGACATTTTTATAACTTTCGCTTGTCTTCCTTCAGTCTTTCAGAGTTTGGCTACGTCTTTAGTTAATTCTGACACAATGTAGTAAAGGCCATGAGTAAAGGCCATTTTTTTAATGATGTTTTATTTAAATGTTTTATTTAAAACAGTGATAAATAAGCCTTTAACTGAGGGAGAGCGCTGTAGAATTTTGTTGGGATCTAAAGGGTTAAAGGCAAACTGTTCAAATACGAAACAAAGAAAAGAATACCAGGATAATGAACATGAATATTTGAGCATGTCCTAAAACATAGACAATATGGACAAAGTATGATATTGCATTCATATGCATATCTTGATTGCAATGTATCTCCAAATGTAATAAATGAATTATGTTTGTTAGACTATGCAAATGCAAATAGTAAATAATGAAACATTCATTTAGAGGATCTTTTGCATACTGCACACTTCAGTGATATCCATACTGCAAAGAACTGTCATTATTGCAGTTATTGTGAGATTTACTGTTTTACTTCCTGTTAACGTGCAGCTGTAAAAGCTATTATGATACCTGTTGTATTATGCGTGCAGTTGTCACAAACTCCTCCTCCACCGCGGAAATGTTCGAAGGGGTAAGGGTCCATACTGGCATTGTAGTGGCAGGAAGAAGCATGGCCATAGCACTGGCAGGGGCGGCAGTTGTACGCTTGCACCTGATCGCCTGCTTGGAATGGCTTGTCATTGAAGAGCGGGGCACAGCGTTCACACTGTCCATAAAGGAAGAGCCACAACACGCATCAGAGTTCAAATATGCAACAAATAAACTAATTCAGGATTACAGTAACTTAATGAGTGATCAAGTAATCTACACATGAATTTTTTTAAAGAAAAGGACAAACAATTAGAATAAGCAATTAGCACATGCTTTAATAAAATGGTGGACAAAAAAATATTATAATTTACAAATCCTTCATTTGCACACCACTGTATATTGCATAAGCTTTTTAACTTTTTAACATATATTACTGAAAAATAAATGATAAAGGCTATACTGCAAATACGTTTGCTTTATAAGTAGTTTTTTGCTTTTATTCCAAATTTGCTTTTATGCCAAATTTAATGCCAAATTATCATTAGCGCCTCAAAGCCATTTCCATTCTCTAGCACCAAGCTAACAGAGTTGTACGTCCTCACTCTGGGGCTGAATCAAACCACTTTGCACTGTCTGTGCAACGTAGGAATATAATATTGGTGTTTCTTTTTTTACCCCACATTATCTCATGTTTAAATATCAATAGATTTGACTGAGATGCCCTTCTCTATATACAATATGCATTAACATCAGCAAATTGCCAAATAATAATTCCAGATTCATTGTGACTCTGAAATTTTCATTCATAAAATAATCTACGGCAACTCAGTTTTCTAGTACTCACTTTTTCTAGTATGGCCACCAACAATCAGGCCATTTATTAAAGGTGACTTTCAACAACACAGCTATTTAACTAGGCCACCATACAGAACACAGAAGAAAAAGGGGCCTTAAATCTTTACTGATAACGACTTTGGTTTCGTGAGCAGTCACTGCAAATTACAGTGGACAAAAGTAGCATCAAATGAAATGATTAAAAATGGATTAAAAAAAAGTGGGATTCCCTAGTGACGGTTCAAGCTGTGGTGGATGCTCCTGGTGTCAGCCTGTTGTTGGAGCAGCCATAGTGAGCCAGGGGCCCGGGAGAAATTGCTAATTTGGCAGACGAGATGCTGGAGGAGCCAGAAATGGACCACCCGCTTCCACACCCTTTTATACACAGCATCAAGCAGACAGCTGGGCAGCCGCTGCTGGGATTTAGGTATTCACACCATGTGAAACTTGGGTATATATTAAGGTGGGGTCCATATATAAACACACACATACAAACAATCATGATACAATTATTTTCCCTAAATAGTTATTTTTAGGATTTGTGTTTTATTTTACTTTGATTTAGTAAAAATATTTGCAATGATCAGCCGCAGAAAAAAAAAAACAATATTAACCTGCAGATTTTGAAATGAACTATAAGACTGTGATGGTCACGAATGCCACATAAAGCAACATTCTTAACTTTCAATGGAAAATAATGGTAAAGGCATACTTGGAATAACATCTTGCTACATTTTAATTGATTCTTTGACAGTTTCACACAGCGTAAAGGGAGGTTGGTGCTTTCAAAGTAAAAAAACAAAAAAAACAAAAAAAAAACAAACAATGATTTTGTGCCTGAAGTAACAATACATTTGCAGTCCCACAATTATCTCAGAAAATGGGATGCTAAGGAAATGGTAATGTTAGTGGATTGAAGGTTCATTATTATTATTATTATATAATAATAATGTTACATTTATATTGTATCTTTAGAATGTGCTATATTTGACATCTCAACAAATACTAATAAACGTACTATATTCTAATTGTATTCATAATAATTAAGAGCCATCTATATCAAAACCCACCTCAATACAGGGTTTCAAATCAGATCTTGTATAAACTCTCTGGAAAGAAGCTTTCTTTTATGAAGTGGTGTTTTTATGTTTAATAAAACCCACAGTTCTCACTGAAAGCCTGAAGCTCTGTTAGCAAAAACACAAGGTTCAAGTTTCATAAACTTGCATTAAAGCACCGCATTTGCATGCACCATCTGCTAAGCTTATTCAAAAGCAATGTAAACAAAAGGCGCCGGTGCTGATTTTGCAACCGAAAACCTTAAGTAACTGCATATATTATCATACAACTAAACTAGAAGAGTTACTCTTTGCAAGGCCCTTTTCTCAAAGCTAATCAGGAAGTGTGCTGGCGAACTCCGAAAGCAAACAGAATCCACACCGGTGACGGGCTCTGGATATCAAGTGGTCTCTGGAACTACGCCTTTAACATTCTGTCCATTGCGTTTCCAAGTACTGTTGAGCTCACTGGAACAATCAATTAGCAGAAATAAACTAAGATCCACTGAATAACAAAGAGTGGATATAAGTGGCACTGCCCTGCAGAGCAAACAAGCATATGATTCAGTGTTTTTTAAACTCGAGCAGCTTCCAGGTATCAGTCAATAGTGGATGCATTGAAAATTGTCACACAACAAATTTACACTGAAGATATGCATTCCAATTCTTATTTTTATGATAAAAATATTAAATGTTTGAAACGATATTTCTCACATTGTGTTTAAACACAGTTTTCTGAATATGTGTCAGGCTTGGATTGAGTTCCAAATTCACGGTCGGGTTATCACAGCCTGACCCCCACTTTTAAAAGACCTTATCCTGTATATTCCCTCTGATTTTACTTTGGAAAGTGTTTCCAATAGATCTTATATTACATTTGTTAAGCCAAAAATATGATTATATCTAACATCATGTAAAGAAATGCAGTTTTAGGATCAATCAGGCAAAGGTTAACATCTTGTTATAGGGTAACAGTAACATGTAGCATGAGAACTGCACTGTATGAGATAAGAGATAAGATAAGATAAACCTTTATTAGTCCCACAAGTGGGAAATTTGCATTGTCACGGCAGAAAGTGGAC
>JBBPCZ010000001.1:36873701-36904699 GCA_037974445.1 Brycinus macrolepidotus | reverse complement strand
GCAGAGGAAGAATTTCGTGCTGTTCACACTGTGTGCTGTGGTGTGTTCACATATGACCGAATGATCACTATCACATTTGAACCCTTCCAACTAGAGAAAAGAAGCCAAACTCAGGCAGGGACTCTGGATAGTGCTAACTTTAACTTTTCTCTCCATTATAATGATGTTTTGAAGGCTTTCTTTTTGTTATAATGATGTTTTGAAGGTAGTTTTGAAGGCTTCCTAGAGGTAACATTAGCTTTCTGCCTTCCTTCTGCATTCACCAGCAAATGCGGAAAAAAACAGTCCACTCACAAGAATCCACCCTTAAGCAGTTGTAGTTTTTCCTCCCACCATCAAGATGCATCATCAGAAGGGGAATTTCCTTGTTTTTAAATAGTAAAAAAATCTCACTGTAGAGACTACTGGGAACCACTGAAGAATGCGAGTACGCAGCAGATGTATAGATGGGCGCTACTTTGATCAGTACACGTAAAAATGAAGGAATTATTGTAAAACATAAACAGAACTTCACAATCCCACCTGTAAAACAGAAAGAATTGAACCCAAAATAATAAGGGACTAAATGTGAAAGAATAAAATGTAATGTAGATCATTTTCATGACTAAAATACTAAAGTACTGACTGAATAAATATAGCTGCTTACTATTCACCTCTGTATTATCAATAGTGATAGTAGCAAGATTTCACTTCATAACATCTACACATAAACCTTTCATGACACCTGACGTAAACCTACATAAACATTTATAAAGGATTCTTCCAACCAGTGTCTGTTGTCATAAAGGCTGATTTTCTTCTAAGATAACTGATGCTTGTTGGAATAAATGTCAGTATATGTTTATGTTTGTTGTCATGAAAGGTTTACGTACGTCTCAGGTAACCTTATAACACTTGCCTTCAGTGAAGTGTTACCATGATAGCCCTTATATTTCTGACTTTGATACCAAGTTGGAGTTAGCTGATAATTTTTCTACATAAAACTTTCCCTTCCTTTCCAATCAGACCAACACTCGCCTAACTAAAGGAATTCCTCATTAGCCAAACCAACAATGGCTTTAGCCAAGCAGCACCAAAGAGAAATGTGACACTGACAGCGCTCTTGCTGGTGCTCTGTGGCGTGATGTGCTGAGGATGGCGGCCTATTTAAATGCTGCATGGCTGGGTTTCCAGTACGCACACACACAGACTACATAGCTGCGGGGTAGACCCCAGTCCCTCCTCAAAGCCAGCTGTTCGGGACTGGGGGCGTTTAGGGCCACGAGGAGGCTGATGTTTATCACTCTCAGTCTCATACACACAAACCCACTTTCCAGCGAATGTGTTAGATGTGGCCCCGGTTTGTTTCTGTGAACACAACAACGGCGCAAAGAGAAAAGCCACGGCTGGCCGTGAATTATGCATAGCCCCTCTTGAATAATTCAAATCACCAAACATCAGGTTTAAAAGTTTAATACGGGACTCGTTGCCTGTGTGTTGGCGAGCACATACGGCTACCAAAGGGAAACACAATGACTCTCAGTGGAATTTAGAGAGAAATGGTATTCCAGGGGCTGAAAGTGGCGTTCATAAAAGTTTGAGTACGAGTAGTGGAATGTAAACAATCAATCCATAACTTGTCCACACTGTCCTTGTGCATCGGCATGTGAAGGCCCGAGGGGTGGAGCTCCACTGCGCCACCTAAAACAAGGATGGTTTAGATGGCCAGGTGTGGCTCATTACAGAAGAAGCACAAGCCATAGACTATAACGTCAATCTAGCTGACTGATCAAAGTGGAACTGAGCGAGACTGGCCCATCAGATTTGACTTAAAGGCCATCACCAATGCACTCATAGGTAGAGAGTCTGATATTTATAGTAAGCTACGCTGGTCACTGTTTTTGGTTTGAAAATTGCCGACTTCTCCATTCATTCTAAAACAGTTCTTCAGTGTAGGCAGTTCTTGGCCAATATAAAGGATGACACACACCAAACTTCCTGGAAATCGGCTTATTAGTCTAACAGTTAAGACTCAAAAATTCCTATCCAGTCAGAGTGGTTTGATACAAAACGCTCTGTCCTACAGAAACTTACAGAGACAGTGGACAGTGGACTGTTAACAGCAGTGGAACTAAACCTCTGAACCAATTATACATCTAAAAACTCCCTCATAGAAAGTTATTACATTAGATGATTCACAATTTGTTGTAAAAGGTTTAAGATAATGTACTACATTAAATGTATTTTTTAAATATATTCATGATGGAGGGGTGCACAAAGAGTGATTCTGGGAAAAAATTAAGACTTTCTAGTTTAGATTTACCACTATTCTACCACAATCAACATTACGTGTTAAAACACGTGTTGGCTCACAGGTCTGGATGGCAAAAGTAGTGGTAAAGGATGCTAGTTTAATCCATTAAACTGCAATGGCCCACATACAAATTGCTAACTCTCACAACTGCATAATTTGCATTATTTTCATAGTAGCAACTAAATAATTCATAGCAGATACTGAATGGTAAGTCTTAAGGATTAATAACTGAATAATATGCCTTTAATTCAACCTTTTTTCGCAGAAGGCATGAGATGGGATTCCTGTTTTAGTCCAGCTATCCATTTTGTTTAACAGTGTTTATGTGGGAGAGGACCGGATTTTTGTTTTCATTGTGTGCAAGTTCCGATTTCTTAAAAGTGTTTTTGTTGTGTTGTGGTATCATTGCGAAGAGGTGTGTACCATTTTCACAGTTGGGGATCCCCCCCCTCCCCATTCACTCCACATTGCCCACTAGGAGCTCAACACAAAGTCTTAATTCACGCACAAAGAGCCAAGACAGTCTGAGTTGTATTTAGTTATATTTATTTAAAATATCCCAATCGATTTCTGTTTGGTTGCTCACAAAGCAGTCCTCAGGGCCCCCCCAGTCAGTCCTAGCACATCTAAACAAAGCCCTAAAAACAAAGACCCATTGGGTGGACCCTAAAGAGGCGATTGGGAAACTACTGGTTTGAAGGGTTAACTCGTAAAGCTGATTCTGATGTTAGACCTTCTTAAGTATCTCTATGATGGTGTCTGTATTTAAGTATGTGTGTGTTTGTGTGTGTGTGTGTGTGTGTGTGTGTGTGTGTGTGTGAGAGAGAGAGAGAGCGATGTGGTAGCAGTGAAAGTGTGAGCAGTGTCATCAGAGCTTTCCTAGAGATATAATTACCTCTGCGGGACTCATCAGTAAGACACCCAGAGGCTGATGGGACAGTGCGATTAGAGCTGTGCCGCCCGCTAAACCACTTCCTCCTCTCCTTCCATCCTCTCCTTCCCACTCTCCCTCTCTATACTCTCGTTTGTTCTCTTTCATGAAACTGGATATGCGTGTGGTAGTCTCCACCCCTCCCTCCCTCTCCTCCCTCCCTCCCTCTCCTCCATCATTCCCATTAAGGCCCATTTTTGAGGGCGCTGTTCATTAAAGATAACTTTTGCACATCATTAAGAGGAAGTGGTTAATTAAAAAAAAAAAAAAAAAAAGACTAGGGAGGTAGTGTCCCCTCCAGGACTCACGTTTGCTCCACGTGTATGACTCTCAGGAAGGCAAAGACAGCGGTATGGGCTCACACTGGTGTCACAGCTGTCCGCATGGCCATGGCACTCACACCTAAAACGAGAAAAACAGCTGTTTAGGGTCCTATGTCCTCCTTTGCAACAGTTTCTAGTAGGAGTAGCACGCTGACTATACTGACTCAAAAGGGCAGTTTTTTGAAGATCCGTGAATAACCTATCCATGGTTCACCCACACTGCATCATATCATGGCAACTCTTTAAAAAAGAAATTCTAATAAAGTTAAATTTAGAGATTCACAAGCTGTAGGCCTGGGACCAGAAGTAATTTGAAAAACTGGCAAATAGGACAAATTTTTGATAAAATATAGACATAAGGGTTTGAAATCATTAGAAGGATTTCTAGAAAGCCACTTTGAGAACAGAATCAGAATTCAAAGCCATTGTATGTGTGTTGCTCGGTATTCAAGTTGATATCAATGAAGCAACAGGGGTTACCAAACAGCATTAATGTGTGACTCATTCCCTCTTTCTCTCCTCATAAATACTTTCCCTGTCTGTCTCTTTCTCATGCACACCTGATTTCCCCTCCCTCCCTGTCTCGTTTTCCACATCCTTCTGTCCGTCTCCAGCTCCCCACACATCTTCCTTCTCCATTATTTTTCTCTATGCATGGCTAATAGGACTTCCCCATTCAACATTTATAAATGCCAGTGGAAATATCAACGGCGTGTTGTAATGTTCAACAGAGAAGCTGACAGGTCTCCATCAGACGGAGCAGGCACCTGCGGGTCAGCTCTTTAAATATTCATCTTCAAAGGGCCCGAGTTCGTTGGCGGCTCTGTCCTGGGCCGCGCTTAAAAGCCCAGCCCTTCACCTCCGCCAGGCCGACAAACGTAACAGACAAACAAAAGCTGAGAGCAGAGGAAGAACAGAGAGAGGAAAAGAGGGAGAGTGAAAGAGAGGGCTGTCATTATGGCTGGAGGTTATTACCGTGCGAGTACAAAGCTGACACTAATGCTCGTAGACGCAGCTTGACACCCTGTCAGAATACCTCAAAGGCAGAATTTACACACATTTTAGTCCCCCCAACACGAAGACATGCACTCGCAGCTTCCGCAGAGTTTGAACTGTCAGTCTCCCAGAGGGGGAATCCACTACTGTTTACTCACTCTCACTCACTCTCTCTCTCTCTCTCTCTCTCTCTCTCAGCCTTTGTCTCGCCAGCAAAGGCTGTCGTGATTTCTCCAACAAGACAGAGAGCAAAGGGAGAAAGAAAGGGAGAAAGACGGGAAAAGAAATGGAGGAGAGAGAGTAGGAGAGAAAGAGAAAATGAGAGATAGAGGGCGCACCTCTGAATGTCAAAGGATGATGAGATTTCACAGTCTCTAAACCTCAATTTCTTCCGTGCCACTTTAACTAGCTCTTAATTAATGCTGCCTCTGCACACACACATTCCAAGATGGCAGCGTGTTGCCTGCATAATGACATAATTATAGGCACCACAACATAAGAGCAGCAAGTGTTCAACGAAACAGTGTATACACGCACACAACATGGTTCTGGTGGTGGAATAGCAAAAAACAAGAAACAAAGATAAATGGCTTCCAAATAAATTAGCCTGTGAGGCCTACAAGAGAGAATACATTACGGGAAAGTGAGGTTAAAATGTGCTTTAAAGGTTTCCCCTGGACATGTATGCATTCATTCTCAACTTTGACAAAGCAGTGTGGCATTATTCACAGAGTTTTGTTAATGGAATTAGTCCTGTACATCTTTGCCAATTCAAATAATTGATGTATATATTCAACATGGTGATGTTTACGTCTGCTTAGGGCAGTTCATTTGGAAAAAAAATGCAACATTCTTGAAGGGATAGAACTGAAATTTCTGTCACAATATGTTCCATCTACCAAACAATAATGACACTGCAAAAAAAGTTTCAGTATTATCGAAAAATTCAGTGTTATTCAGAACCGACTGTCTAGTCTTAGTAGCATTTGTGAGACAATAAGTAAGCTTTTTCCAGAATCTACACTGGTGACTGGCTGTCTAAATTGTATTCTGTGTGAATGATATTAACATCAGCACTTCTTGATGACCCGGCTGTCCATGGTTCAGTAAATATACCTAGTCCTACACCTCACACTTATTTCTGATTTGAGCCTCATACACTTTTGGAAGAAAAAAAAAAAGACACTGGAAAAAACGTATTTTTCAATATGGAAGTCAAGGTATCAATACTGGTATCCGAAACAATATTTACCCCTAAATGCAAAGTCAATTCAATTATGTGTTACTATACTAAACGTTTTCTTTTGGGACTATTTCGTTTTAAAACTCCTTGTATGTACCTCTCTGTCCCAAGAAAATGTCTTAGACATTAGGCAGTGTATTTATTACTGGTTCATGTAATAACCTCTTGTGTTGAACATCTGGTTTATCGTAACACCAGTATGCACTGTTCTACCAACATACCTCCCATTTCTACATTATTATATGCTGTTTCCCTCAATAAGTCATTTAAAACTGAAAAAAAAAATCTTTTTCTGGGCTTTTCACATGTGCACGTTTCTCAAATTTCTGTATTCGACCCAAAACATGCGACCTCACCAACACTAGAATTATCCTGCCATCGGATTTCATTCACAACTCCAATTAAAGCACATTCTCCACACGTGCGTCAAATGCAGATACACAAAGTAGCAATAAAGTATTGAAAGGGTGAAATTAGGCTGGGTAGATGGTTAATTGGGTCTGGCGGCTTATGAGAGGATAGAGGACTCTGACCTGCCACTGATGGTGATCTCGTCCACAGCGTAATAACGATGGCGGAAGGGCACATGGGCATCCCGCGTGTGGTACTGGCCCTGAAGATGAATGCGCACGTGTGTGGCTCTCACAAACTCCTGCAGGGCAGCACTGTTGTAGAAGTTGTTGTAGCCCGGGCGGACGTTAGGCTCTGGGGTCAGCATGCTGAAGGTGATGTTGCCACGAGAGTAAGGAACATCACTGACAAAGGAGAAGACAGAGGAGAAGAATTACAACTACATATAACCAGCCAATATGTGGTTATATTACACAGAACAAGTAACCTATTTCCAGTCTTCAAGACAATTTATTCTTATGAAAGTTTATAGTTTATAGAATGAGTTAAAAGTTACTCAGTATATTTGTTTGGGGAAGGACATGCATGTGCCAAGTTATTTAGAAAACACTTATCAAATGAACATTTATTAGTTACAAAACTGGCATTAGGGTTGCTGGCTCAATATAATTTGCAGATTTTATGATCACCATTGTGAATATATTGTGAACTGTTAATACACAGCTCCAATACTGATGTTCAAGTTAACTGCTAACAGTAAAGCATCTAGTGGCTTTTGGGAGTGTGTATTTAGCAGCTTTGGCTACTTTTTGAAGCAGCATGGCAAACACTATGTAGTTGAACTCATTTTAGAGGATTTGCTAGAAAATATAAATCTATAAAATGATACTAATGTGCTAGTGCTATCCAGGTTTTAGATGATTAATCTGGAAAAAAAAAAAAGTACAATAAATTAATCTCCAGAATGCCTCTTGTGCCAAAATGGTGATTAAAATCTCAAAGCAGATAACTGGAATGACAGAAAATGATTCAAATAGATCAGTGGAATAATTGTTCATCATTTACTAATATCTTAAGTTTTACAAAAATATCGAAATAGTATGAAAAACTACAGTTTGGTGTCTAGTTCATAATATTTAAATCTACGTTTTATTTCTAAAGTAAATATTGCATATAGATTGACAAACAAGTTTTTAAACAAGTTTTGAGAGTTTTTTTGCCATGACATTATCACTTATCACTGCACTTCCCCAGAAAGCAACAGCCGTGACTGGATATTTCTGCGGAGTGCTTCTGCATGAGTCTGGGCATAACAGATGTCCTAACAACAAGAAATATGATAAATATACCTATCTGACAAGGGTAAACACTTTATAAAGCATTATAAAGGTCATTCTGAAAATCGAACATTTCCGTTTTACTCTTTCTTTATATTGTGCGTCTTAGTCAAATGTCATTTTACAAGAATAATCAAATACTGCACACCTGTAAAGGTAATGCATCTTAAGATAATACACGGGTGTTGAAAATGAAAATGAAACAGGAAAAAAAGGAAACAGGCTTAGTCACCTTTGAGAAAACATAGGGATAAGGTGTAAAAATACATTTTTAGTGGTGAGGCCACTTTGAATTTAAATATCAACTGACTAATTTATAACTGAATTCAATAAGAAATTCATTTTCATCCAGAAATGGTAGAAGTGTGGCACTACAGAAAAACAATTTTTTGAAAAAATAGTTCTGAAAATTTAAGTGAAATATTATTCTTAGTATTATATTTACACCCCTTTAATATTTCAGACCCCTGAACAAATTAATCAGCATACAGACAGTATACAAACAGTACAGTCTTGAAAGCGGATTGTAGAATAAAGCTCTCATTAAAAATCAAACAAGCCAAAAACTTAGAACAAAAGGGCAAAACAGCTCTGAAACTTGCTGGCTTTGAAGAACAGAGCAGGAAAATGCACGGCAAGGTGTACTGTAGACTTTAAAAAGCAGAGCTGCAGAGACTGGGAGAGCGGTTTGAAGGGCTGAGGGCCATGTGTGCGAGACGGGTCGTCAGGCCGCTCCACCGGGCCAGGACAGGTGCGGGAAACTTCTGCATTATTCAGCGCTCAGCCCCCGCCACAGAACAGAGCCATGCCCCGCTCCTCTCTGCGCCTGACTCCTAATGCTTACAGACTTATCCAGGACAAAGCAGGGCTGGATCTTCCACCTCCATCTAACTCTCACTGTTGCTCTTAGTTCCTCCATAAGCTCGTTTCATTTGGGGGCATCTCTCTGTCGGTTTTAAAATTATAAAAAAAAGCCTCATATAAAAGAGGGCTGCCCAAAACATCTTATCATAACCATGAAACCTTGATTCATTAAAACACAGGGTATGCATTGTAAAAACACTATGAAACACTGTGTCAATAGGGCTAACTATCGTACAGCAGCCTTCTGTGATAGCAGTATTTCAAAGGTCAACATGAAAATTCTAAACTACATAGCAGGCAGCCCCACCAGAAACTATAACAAACTCCAGATTTAACTCCTCTCACATCCTACCCTCTGCTCTTTCGCTTAACGTGACTTGACAGAACAAGCGAGGTGGAGGCCATTGTGCCATGACAGGTAGCAGTCTGCTTTAGTGTTGAAATATTTAGGCATTTAAGGTGTTACAACATCTGGTCTGCACCGCATTGCTCAGAGGAAGCATTGCCATAACGGCCAGCTTTAAAAATAAATATGGCCCAGATGAAAACAACACACATTGTGTCAGTGTGCCACCACACTGGGGACACTGCCCGTTTTCTTTCAAGCATAATGTCTTTTACGGCATTAAAAAAGAGATGTTTGTCAGAACAAGTTGCTTCTGACAGAGCAGTGTCGGATTTAAAGAATTGTGAGCCTGTATGTTTGTGTGTGTGTGTGTGTGTGTGTGTCAAAGTCAGCCTGAATCGGAGCTCAGTATGCATTTCTCTTCCTTAACGTGACATATTTCCAAGTGAAGCAGGATATTTGGGCGGTAGATACAGTTTTAAACTGTTATTTCTAAACAATCTGGAGGAACCAGCAAATTACACACAGTGCACCTACCTAAAATCAACATTGTTGCATGACATCATTCCTGGTCTGTCAGTACAGATGATATATCATCCAGCTCTATTGTTTATGTTTACGCGGGAGAGCGTGTGTCAGATTCAAAGCAGCTAAGTAACTCCCATTTTCTTGGTTCAGCCAGCAGAGCTCTGAAGTGGTCGGGTTGGAGTGAAGCCAAGAGCAGCAGATTTACCCACTCTCTTGCCTCAGATCCATCCAAAGCTCTTAGATGTCCTGCTAGCCCACAATCCACTGCTTCCATCAAACATGGAACCTTGTCTCAGTCTGCTTTGATGCAGCTTAGCTGGCACCAGACACTTGCTGAAGGACTCTTATCGGGGCTTGAAGCTCCTGTGGCTGGACTACTACAGTGTGTGTGCCCATGTGTGTGTTTATGTCAGTGTGTTTGTGAGCGAGAGCAGTACCTGGGAAACTGGAGACAGTTGACAGAGTCGGGCTTTTCCAAAGGCCCATTATCCTCCATCCCAAAGAAGCTGCAGTTTTTGGCCAGGTACTGCCAGTCTCTCCATCCGGAGCCACCGCTAGTTTTCCTTTGAATCCGTACCGCTTCGGCCTGTGCACTCTGGAACTGAAGAATCACGTAGAAAACCTGCAAAGGAGAGCATGCTAAATCGCTAGACGGGGGAGGAATATGCATGAAATACTAAACAGCAATGGATTATCTATTATCTGCACCGCCACAGTCAACACTCGGCTGACTTCTCGAGCGCGCCGCCGCTGTGAAGAACAGCTTGAAGCCGGCCGCTGCCTGCTTTGGTCCCTTTTCCCCCTTACTCTCTGTGTTTCTCTCTCTCCTTCTCTCTCTCACTCCCCCTTCTCTCTTCGTCTGTAACTAATTCAGAGAGTTTTTTGGTGGAGGAACTGGTCCCAGCTTTGACTAAGTGGACATTTCAAAGGCTGTGTGACGGTGTGTTTTATCTGTCGTTGAGAAGAGACTCAACTGCCACAGAGCTGCCTAAATCCACTAGTGCTTTTCAGTTGGACCCTTTCCTCTGCACAGCTTAGCCATGCAGATGACTAGGGAACTTAGACATTCACTTTCACACACAGACACACACACAGACACACACACACACTTGGCATATGCTAGTCTGAACAGCAGAGAGGGTCCCAGGCCTCTGGATTTGCACAGTGAAAAGCGTTCAGGGAGCTGAGACAAACATACAAGCTTTAAGGTTTCAAGCTATAAGATTTGAACATCTGCTCCAGGAGTGTTGCTCTCAGCTTGGGGGTGGGAAGGTTGGGGGTTTAAGAGAAGATGGCCAGTTTTGTTAGTTAGCAAAGGAAGCAAACTGAAACAAACTGTATGCATCTGAACCACAGACTGTGATGCGTCCTGTGGCCTGACCTATTTCTCTGAACACAGGCAAGAACTGTATAAAATTCATACGGCTGAAACTATAAACTGACTGGTCGACAGACACCAAATAATATATGTAATATATAAACAGCAAAACTGCAAAAAGAATAAATATTGTAACCAGCTTCACAATATTTACATATTTTAAAAAGTGTCTGCTGAATATAAGAAGAGTCATAGCTGAGAACTGACAATCATATTTTTCAGTAAAGCACTGAAATATAAATTATATATATGAAATTACATTGGTCAATATCCTTTGTTATTAGGAATGTTAATATCTTGAAATCGGTAAAGGTGTCATATTAGTCAGGATCTTTCATGCACATATATTCTTGACAGGGATTCTGGTGCATGTAAATAAACTAAAACTTTCAGACCTACTGGGTCAACCTGTATCACCAACATCGCAATTGAAGTAAACTTTACTCGGCCTCTGCTTCTTTATAATTCATTGATTTAATTCAGGCCACTTTCTGCAAGCTGTGGAAAACTATCGCAGGATTCCGAGAGCAGATTAAATGTCGTGTGTCATCCTGATTTGTAGTCACTACTATAAAACAAAAGGATGAACACCTGGCCCTACCTGGTACTGTCCGTTCTCCAGGTTTATGGTGATGGTGACTCCTTCGTCAAGTTTCTCAGGGGTGGAGAGGATGGACGAGACCCAGCTGGTGCCAATGTCATTGTCATTGATGTAGTGCAGCGGATGGGCATCCAGGTTGAGGCGGAGCACGCGATTGTTGGTGGTGTCGTCAGCCGCATTGGGGATGCAGTACCTCTCCACTAGTGGGTGCACTCTCGGGTGGCTGGGAGGGCAACGGCAGGACGACTGGGAGTGGAGGTGAGGGAGTCGCCCAGAGTAGACCTCCTCAATCTCTCTGTGCCAGTCATGATATCACAATATTTAGAAAAATGAAGTCACACATTTTGCAGGCACAAATATTTTTTAACATTATTGCACTGTCTATTTCTGAACAATTAATACATATCGGCCCAGTCATTACCTCATATCTCTGTAACATTAAAGAACAAAAAAATATTATTTAATATATGCAAAATTTATTCTAAATCAATTAACTCTAATATTAGCTTAATGCTAGCATACTATTAGAAATCCCATAATGGTTCTGACAGAAATTAGCACAATTTTGATATGTATGACCCAAACTGCCACAGATACATTTATATACTTGACTGAGACCAATGATTAAGGGTTTCAAGACTGACCTGTTGGTTAAAGTCTGGGGATAAAATCTGAAATCCTGCATCTTCCCGATGAATTGATTGGACCCTGGGGAAAAAAGTAACGTCAAAGGCAGCTATTGAAGACAGTTTGCAGGATCCATAGCAGTCAGTGGATTACCTTATCTGTGCCTTTTTTGCGTTAATAGAGACACTTGCTCCATGGTGGGATCTACTGCGCTTGTTTAGCGGTGTAATGCCACTGGCTAGATAGTGCAGTATGGCTAGCAAAGTCCACCTCAGCTTTCAGATGAGACCAGTTTACTCAGCCTAATGGATTAAGGGTGTTTTCACACTAGAGTTTTTTGTAAACCCAGAGCTGTTTGCATGAGTGTGAAAGCTGTTTTCGTGCATGGGAGCAGTCTAGAGTACTGAGGCTTGGTGGTCTAGGGTTCACTTCAAGTGAACTCTGTTGTGATCCATAGCATGTGTGAAAGCTCCTGGTATTGTGTGTGACTGGCTCATTTTGTCACAGTCACCATGTTTCAAATTTTTTAATGATAGGAAAGCACATGGAAAGTAGTATGAGTGCTTACACTGAGGTTATTGAGTCAAATCCATGTTTCATACTGTCCTATATAGTTATAAATGTGCCAAAGTGAAAACGGTTTCTTGTTGCACCTTCCTACATGGACATGTCACACTGGTTATCACAGTCTGAATGTCGGTAGTCCAACAAAGGAACTGCCATCCTATTATTTATAATAATAATCATTCGCTAAAACTAAATAGACAAATGTCATGTATTGAATTATGCAGTCAGTCTACAGTTCAGACAATTCACTTGCACAAAAATGAATATGGAGTAATGAGCCCCTGCCCTAAACAATCCTTGTTTTGAGGACAAGTGCGAAAATGCCCTCAGACACACACATGCATAGATATGACATCTTAAAGTATCGTTGTTATACACATATAGCAATTATTTTGGCTTTGTACAACAGAAAGGCAACATGAAAATAAGTGAACAGTGATTTTGTAGTGTGATGGGAATTAAGTGGGTATGATTTTAAAACCAGGTAAGAAAGTCGAGTGAGCCAGTGAGCCTTCTATGTGCTCGCGAAAAATCTCAAAATGATAATCAAACTCAAGATCAGTGGCGTGATAAAGCTCAGCTGACTGAAGAGCGGCCACGGCTGACACTATCTGCACTGCTCCAGCTCTTTGCTTCTCTACTCAAAGGCAGTCGTTACTTGTTAGGCCACTGGATGGCTGTCAAAGAGAACATTGCAGTGACATTTGTTTAAAAAAAAAAAAAAAGGAAGACAGAGAAAAAGAGACTAACAGAAAGATAGAGAGAAAGACAAAAGAGGAAGAGATTGAGAATCAGATTGAGAAAGTGAAAGGAAAAAACAGACAAAATTGGGAGAAAGAAAAAGAGAAATTCAAATTAATATGTTTTCAGAACTGCAAAAACTATAGTTCTTAAAAGATAATACTAGAAGAAGAATTCTAGGAAACATGCTAGTAACATTCAACAACATGACCTACCATCAGGTTGCTTAAGTATGTTCGGTTTAAAGAGAGGATTTTAAACGGTGGTTTTGTGTTTTTCAACACTACTGTTATGGCTCTCTTGGAGATTGTAAAAACACCTGCTATGTTTTGCCCATGTCCAAGCCTCACATGAAAAGAACAGGATTTCACCGGCCTGCGCTTTGGTTGTGGAGTAGAAAAGTGCGTGTAAACAGGATTACATTAACTGGAACTTTGAAGTTACACCAGAGACGTTCACTGTGTTTACAGTCACTCTTTTCATAGGCACTAAATTGCATGGTACATGTTATCTACACATTAAACACTACTTTGCTTCAGAGGAAATGAAGACCTACATATTTAACCAAAAGCAACTAATGTGTGGCACTTGCAGTGCTTTGTGGCACCTGACATCTAACTAATAATCCCTGATAAAACCACGAGGTATCACCTAAACATTATAAAACGGATTTGAAGAAATGAGTCATAATAACAGACAAATCTCTGTGGAGACTAAGATGATTTCGGCTGTGAAAATCCAAGTGAAGAAACAGAATTTATAAGGTAACAGGGTTGACATCTATTTAGTCTGTGCCATTCATAGATATGTATTCAAATGCATTTTTTTTTCTGTGGGCACTGCAGAAATCCCATCTCATCTCATTTATGAACAGATTATGTGTGGCCATATGGTCACCCTTGGCCTACGTAAACCCCTAGATATGATTAGTTGCTGGCTTACGGATATTTCTGTAATGAAAAAATGTGCCACCTTCGCAAATTAGTGTGCCCTTTTTGCCTTTCAATTCAACTAAGAAGAACATTTGGTATGTGTAAATTAATTTGAAATAAGGGTAACATTAATATAATATATTTTTTAACCATTTTTCTCCTATGCCAAGCAGCAGTGTAACATTTCTCTTCGTCATGAATGCCATCAGTTCAGCATGACAAAGGCCTGTAGGTGCCTCCACAGTCAATCTCAAGCGACTGCATGTTCTACTGACTGGTATTTGGTACAGAAATAGAAGATATAAGAACTCTGGATGGCAGGAAGCACAGCAATGAATTGAATCTTAAGGATTACTAGCAACACAGTTGCAACATATTGATGGTAGGACTTTTGTGATGTGTTACACTTTCAGTAGCCTTGACCTACATATGGGCTCACTGACTTTTTTATTGAGGAAAGTTTGTCAGTGTAATCAAATGACTTGTGCTATTCTGATATAGTCTGATGATGTCACGTCTGGCCCGCCTCGGTCACACCCCCAATGGAGTTCGTCCCCCGAGTTTTGACACGCTCAGCCCTGGACGCATGGTGATGACGTCACGTATTGTTGTATGTATGGTTGTCAGTGGCCTAGCAACACAGCTGTTAGCATTTAGCATATTAGCTGGGTTGCTAGGCGCCTGATGACATGTCCACCTGTATTAGCTGTAGTTTAAGTATGTATAGTTAGTGAGTTCATTGCTGCTGTCGTGTGATTGGTTGTCTTCTCATGTGCTTTTGTATTTAAGCTCAGCTGCTCCAGAGAATCACTGCGTGGTCACAGATACATCTCCTGTTAGCCTCTTGGGTTTGTAAGCCATGTCTGTGATTCTGGAACTGCCTTTGGATTTGAGAGAAGGACACGAGAAACACTGCTGTGGATTGCTTCTCAAGTGGCAGTTGAGGAGCCTGCTTCTCTAGCCCCTAAGTGTGGGTTTGGACTCTATCTGGCAAGCTGGTAGCTTAGTGACTGTTTACTCTGTTCTCTCTCGCCCCTTGTTCTATCTCCTCAGGCGTGAGCTGGATAGCCGTGGCCACTACGGCTATAAACATAGTGGACCTACTCATCCGGCTTCTAAAGAAAGAAGCCACCACTGGTAGTTCGGCAAATCGACCGAGACTTAAGCGTCCCTCGTGTACAGGCTCTGGATCTGCTCGTCGGGTTTCTAAAGAAAGAAGCCACCACTGGTAGCTCGGCAAATCAATCGAGACTTAAGCACCCCTCGTGTACAACCTCTGGATCTGCTCGTCAGGCTTCTAAAGAGAGAAGCCATCACTGGTAGCTCAGCAAATCGACCGAGTGATAACGTCCCTCGTGTGAATTCTAGCGTTGGAGCGGAGGTCCTGTTTACGCCTTCGAGTTACAGTATTGTTACCACTTTTTTGCAAAGGACTCTCTTGTTTGGAGCGTCGTGACGCTCACTTTCTGTGTGAAGCTCAGCGAGCTCAAAGCTGAAGTTTGTGTTCTATTAAAGACTCTTTTGTTTATTCAAGCCTGTTTCCTGCTGTGTGTGTCCACCTACCTACCTGACATGACAGATGAAGATTGAAGAAGAAGAGAACGCAAAGAAAATCTTCCAAAAGAATTGCAATACAAGGCCAGGCATACAAGACACAATCTGAGGGACAAAGTGATTATTATACAGCATTCACATTTCAGGCAGAAGCCTATGAATAAGTACTTAATATAAAAAGGTAATATAAATGCAATATATGAATAGGTCATACAAAAAAGCATTAGGTCTCTCACTATCCCTTCAGTTCAGAACTGCAGCAGGACATTTGAAGCAAAATAATAAAAAAAAAAAACTCTCATTGGAATAAATATGGATCTGTAGGTTTTGCATCAAGAAACATGCCAGTGCACAAAAAAGTGTACTCCAGTTACCATTGGAGCTCTGCCCAATCCAAGTGACACTGTCCGTGGTGACATCAGCAACTGGGACTACAAGAGTTTGGGTGTCTAGGGCTGTGCTGTCCTCCTCCTGTCCATTCAGGAACAGGCTCACACTTGTGCCATGTACCTAGGAGCCAAAAGGAAAGTTACTGTTACTGAAATGTCTCACAGAGGTGCAGTTAGAGGAGTAAAATGTGAATAATCTTCTCGCTCATTTCTTCCCAGCACCACTTCAATTACACAGCGGATTCTTTGCCACCACAAACACCGGCTGCAAATAATAAAATACTGAATTACTGGAGTTCACACGAAACCTTTAAATATGAAAAAAGCCCTATCAAGTTTTTTTTTTTTTTTTTTTGCCTGTGCCTCTCTTCGAAGATAAAGAGCCCCACAAGTCACTTGCATTTGTATTTTCTATGGCAGCTTCCCAAAAAAAAAAAAAAAAAAAGTTGAAAAGGTGGATGGAAATAAGTGAGGCAAAAATTCCTGGAGGATGAAGGCAGCGCTAGACAACTAGCTGCCTGGAGGATCCTTAAGCCGCGCTCTTTCATGATGGCTGATTGAAGACTGCGGAGAGGCCGTTCTCGAAATCTCAAACTGGTCCAAAGACTTGCTGCTTAAGATCTGAAGGCCACGTCAGAGTGATGTAAATGAAGTCTGAAGTGCTTCATCCTATTTAGTGCCAACGGGGGCCTTTGAAAAGGGGGGTCTGGAGCTACCACTGTTCCTTTTCCTATTTTAGTCTTATATTTCCTTTCTTTTGTTTTCTCTCATTCGAGAAGTTGATACTTTTTAACACCCAAATGGCTGACAGTGTTATTTTTCCCCTTAGCTGAATGGAGAAGAGTGAGTACAGAACTTTGAGTTTATGCCATAAGTCTTACTTTCTTCCAGAACTAGCTTTCTTGGGGAAACAGTTCATGCTAAAACGCCACATTACACGGTCAACAGTTTACACTACCATGATCCTGTCCCAGCTTTGTTTTGGAATGTGGAGATGAATTACTGGCCTTTGTCAATAGCAGTGATCCAAAACATTGTCCTGGATATTTACCAGCCTGCTGAGTTTATCTCCAAATCAAATCTAACACATCTGATCCAGGTAATGAAGATCTCCAAGGGTATCTGAATATTTGTGCCAGGTGTCTTGGATCTAAACTCTCCAGGGTGGTAGGTCTCTTAAACCAGGATCGGGCACCCCTGGCCAATAATTACAAAACCAACACTTTTTCATTTTATGGAACTGAATTAGATTTAAAAGTTTGGTCCAATTCTCTTCATTATTAACACCGAGGCCATGACTCTTGGATTTTGTGTTATCTTGACCAACAAGATGAGCTGTCACTATTGATTATATTAGCAATCGCATAACCTAGGGATTAGTTCGATGATTAGTTGAGTGATCATTTACACAATTTAAAATGTCAAATGCTTAATTTTACTTAATATACATGAAGAAAACATGCATTCATGAGATCTTGGTGGTGTGGGTTCTAACAGTGACACACACAAGAGCAATATGAAGGGTAACAGCTCCCATTGTGGAGGAGGTTCGTACTGCTGAGCCAACTTTATGACATGTGGATTCCTTGTTTATCACTGAAACTGCAAAATAAACAACGAGCTTCATCCACAAGACAAATTTTAATCAGTAAATGTGACAGCCCTAGCTACAATCTTTCCTTTTTTGCCTCAACTAAACTAAAAACTAGAAATGCCCACAAGAATATCCACTCACTCACCGATCAGTCTTAGGGCACATAATGGTAAATATTTCAAAAATGAACCTTTCCTTTTGCTTTAAAGGCGTCTTTTGTGTGAGTGTGTGAGCATGGGGTTGCGATGACCTCTCTGGAACGCTGCCCTATGAGTTCGACTCTGTGAGGAGATCACTTTAGCACTGGAGCAGATTATTAGCTGCCCATTCTGTGGAGCTTTTAGCAACTTCATAATCAGCAGGTGCTGACATCTTAAAAGCTGCTCTCAGCTTTCAAACTGAAAAAGGCATATTTGATCTGCAGAGGGAATTACCAGAATGCACTACAAATTTATGTAATCGCTTATAGCAGAATGGCAGTTTCGGAATCAGGTTCAGTAACAAGAACGCCTGCTGGTTCTCACTGAACCAATGCAAAAGCGCTCTAAGTAATATTATGAAATTCCTGAAATTCTAGGTGACAACAAATACATGCATAAAGAAAAAGTGTTTACTCTGTTTTGCTAAGTGTCTATAGTAAAGCCATAGACTAACATGCTCTAAAAAAATACCAAAAATTCACCAAAGACTAACACTGAACGGAAGCCAACAGGGATTAGATGTCATGCCTCTTCTGTGTAATGCTAACTGGAAGCCACCAGCTTTCATTAGCGCTAACTTAGCATTTAGTACTCCACAGGGTTTAGTATTCCTTAAAGAGTGCTCTCACCATTTCTAAGCCTTTTTGTTTTTTTTTCCATGGGGGTGAATGTGTGCTCAGGGTTAAAGAAGGGACGCAGTGTCAGTATTGCGTACCTGCTGCGTCACTGCCTTTCTCACCAAAGCTCACTTTGAGCCATCGGGGGAAACTCTATCGACTGACATTAAGAAAGACAAAAAGCTTATAAAAAGGTCCTCCATTTGCCAGGGTGGGGGAAATGAAAAGTTGAAACAGTGGGCCTTCAAGCTCTTATCTGCCCGTTCTCTGAACTTCAGCAACTGGATATAAAACGCAATTGCAATTTTGCACAAAAATCTTTACATGATTCTTACATGAGTACAAAATAAAGGACCATTTTTAAATGCTTTTTAAACCAGCTTTGCACAAATAAACATGAATATTTGCTGGATTAAACATGAAAAAAACGTGTAGGTAAGAGCTCGGAGGGTCCACTTCTTTAGTTTTTATGATGGAAACAACACATTTTAATAAAACAATCGTGATAGGCAAGGGTGTACCAATGCATCAAAATATTGTGATATCGGGATGCAAGAAAGTGATACATTCTATTAATTATGACTGATGTTACTGCATTTTTATAGTGTTAAACCAGTGCCAGTCAACAACCTAGTCTAGCATATTCCTCAAATATTAAACTTCTTTGAGGCTGAATGCTTTACTAAGCTGGAAATGGAAACAATAAGACACATTTTCATCCTTTCCTTATTTTATTTGTTTCATTACAAATTGTATTGAATAGAGACATCGTAGTATTGTGTCGAACTGTATAATGTATTCTGAGAATTGTTACACTCCTAGAATTTTACCATGAATATGTAAAAAGCCCAAAAACAGCTTTGCCCCAAACTACATTACCCATGAACTTTTATCATTAATATTTTGTGGTATCCCTATGAAACAGAAGTCAAAGATCTGGCCTTATAAGCCATAGCTTCAGATCAAAAGCAATACTTTGCCCTTTTGACCTGGGACATAAACCAGGGCAGCAATGTGAGCCTAACCCGGAGTTTAGGTGCCTTCAGCATCCTGAGTGACAAAACGTTCCATGATAAAGCCCTTTCCATTTCAGCGCCTGGAGGAGCTGTCAGGACCCTGAGAAATATTCCACTCGGGATGAGGGTATCAGCACAGGCAATCCCTGGCTTTTTTTTTAAAGCATGTTGCAGATACCTGTCCAGGCTTAGCCCTTCTATCTGTACAAACACACACACACACACACACACACACACGTTTTATTTATGGCTTAGGCTCGAGCCTTGGCGAGACGGACCCTTATCATTTAAATGAAGCCAAAATGTTTCCTCGCTTGTAATTTATTACATTATCACATGTTCTGTAATGCGCCCGGGCTGGCTCAGGCAGTCACGTGAAATATAACCGTCTGGTGGAGGAAGCCGCTGGAGCTCAGGTACTGATGCTCCAGAATCACCCTGGAGCCGGACACTTCTCCTCAATGTCCGCCATTACACGCCGGAGGAGGCGGCTGACGAACAGCCAATTTCCCCTTTATCACATTAGCGCAGCCATGAGAGAGCAACATTTGTTCTACTCAAGTACACTAAAGCTACAATTACCAATCTCACATATACATGTTTTATATCAGCCCTTCCTTCTCCCGCGATGAGGGTGGCAACGATATATTAGCACTAGCATGACAGTTTATTTAAGAAAAGAAAATTGTCTCAGTGGCGCAGGAGAAGACGGAAATATATAAGGCAAAGTGTCAGTGCTTTTAATAAAGGTAATAACTCTTTAAGCGGAAAGCATATCAGAGATCTATTTTCTTTCCCCTCCCTCTCCCACCGTGACCGAAAGGAACAGGAATCATTTTTACTAACTAGCTCACGAGGCTGGGCTTGGCTTCGGGTTTTTTCCCCTCCTCGACACAGTGCCGTGTCCGTGACAAATGTCCTACTCTTATTAAAACAAGTGCTTTCTTCATAATCCTCAAAGGTCCCTGTAAAGGCCTGTGAATCCGCCGCACAGGCTCACACTGATTAGGAATGTCCCAGGAATCTGCAAGCAAGATGATGTTACTGTTTGTACCCACCATGAAAACATAAGCCTTAGTTAAAAATCAGGGTGATACGGTTAAGGTTTGTACGTGTTTGCTTGAGTGGCAAGTTTCTTGAGCATGAGCGATAGTAAAAGAAGAAAAACAAAAAAAGAAATCAATAAAAAAAAAAAGCTTGACTGATGTCTTACACTGTGCATTGTGATCTTACCATGTTGAGGGTGTATAGCTAATGCCAGCCTTGCAACAATATCCTAGAGCAGAATGAACCCCAAGACACTTTAAATAAGAAAGATCTAAAGAAACTCTGAGAACAGGACATTTTCCATCTTGTAAAGGATCAGTTCACCCCAAAATACAGTATGGCTAACAATGAGTGACAGATAGCAGAGACCAGCTACCACGATCTAAAGTGTATAATGTTTCTACACTCCTAAAACAAAAGGGCTGAGAGGAAACAAACATTGTTTGCAGGAGCAATGTCTAAAGAACTTTTCAATATAACCTTTCAACAGATGGTGACACTATGATCTGCATGTTTTTGCAATTTTCCCAACTAGGAGCTCGTTAATTGTTGAACCAGGTGTGCTGAATGAGGGTCCCTACGACTGGGATTGAGAACCTGCAATAGATTTTTCAGTAGTTTAAAGTTTGTCCTGTGAATGCCATGCTCTACACATTTTTCTGTGTTTTCTTTAATAGAGGCTTGCTAATTAGCTAATGTGTTGAAAGAGGAGTGTTTAACGAAGGAATGCCCAAAAAACAGGCATAGTGCTGGTAGTGGGGAGCTCCACAATCTCCACAAAAGTCCTGGGGTCCCCATGCTGGGCACATAGTTGTGTTTTCCTTACTTTAACATACATGAACTGGCACATGAGGAGCTGAGGAGCTTATTACTTAATACTGACTCTGTTGAGCAAAAACATGCACAGTGTGGGATCCTCAGTACTGTGTATTGAAAAACCCTGCAACAGATGGTTCTTTACAGACCCACTCATTCATTGCTGGTCATAGCAACATTTTTGTTGCTACGTTTTGTTTTGTCAAAGTTTCATCAGTTGGTCAAAAACGCACATAGTTCTGCAGATTCAAGTGGTGCTTAGTAATAGAACCAAACCTAACCTTGACTAATAAGTTATGCTGGGCAACGATTAAAATTTTTAATCATGATTAATCGCATGATTTTCTGCGATTACTCACGATTAATCACATTGTTATACGCAAAACTTAATAATTAAAACAAAAGTAGTGTATTGCGCACTTTTATTTTAAAAGTACTGATATATGAACAAAAGTGCAAGAACATTTGGTTTGCAAACAAATAAGGTGCTTTTTAACAGCAGAATTCCCTTTACGCAGTTGCAGTTTAAATATTTCTTGTAAATCTCAACTTAAATATTAATGTAATCAAATCAAGTATAAAACCAAAGCTATTTGCCACTGCCAGTGCATTAACGGTTTATCTAGTTTGTTATAGAAAAATAAGTTACCCTCAGAGTCCAGAGCATGGGGGGCGGAACCATTATAGCATTTTTAGACATAGAGCGCTGCGCACCCCTAGCCCCACCCCCGGGACAACAGCCGAGATGTAGGGCCCTGCGTCCCCCTCACATTAAAAATGCTTCCGCCACCCATGGCCACAGCCACGATCATAACATTATAACAATATAATCATAACATTTTCACCACAATCATAACATTTTCTTTTTTTTCTGAACAGGTACCAGCAGAAACATTTTTCTTTTATCAGGGAGCAGCATAACCAGTCTATGCTCAGTAGCAAGAGTCCCTGTTAGAGTAAGGTGAAGTGGTTGAGCACGAAAAAAGCAACAAACTTTCAAAATAATGGTTGTAAAAAAAAAAACAGCGTTAATGCGCAATAAAATAATTGTCAGCGTTAAGTAAATCATGCATTAACGTGCTAATAGAGTTTAACTCGCGATAATAACGAGTTAACCTGCCCAGCCCTACTAATAAGTAAAAGCATCAAGTCATCACACTTATTACTCCAATGGTTCTGAATCGTAGGTAATCTGATCCTGTTAAGAATGGACAAATACTGGTCTAACCTCAGTGACTGATGTTTACTGTGCATCTTAACAGGACTGAACCTCAAAAAAATCTCTACAAAAATATGCTTGTTTTGCGAAGAACTTTGCCAACCAAAGCACAAAAGCACAGAAAGCACACTAACAAATGTAATTTCTGACCACAATGAAAATGAGAAAATAAATCTTTATGAATTGTTTTTACAGCTTGCCAAAATGCCACTGGTTTGGGAAATACAGGGTTAAGATAGTCAGCACATGTAAAATGTTTCCCCTGTGCTTTCTCATGCTTAGGAGTGTTAAAAAGTGAAGCACTCAGCCAAGAAAAAAAAGAGAGAAAGATAAAAAGAGAGCAGGGGAAGCTTTAGGCTTGGAAAATGTTGGCTGTGGTGTTAAGAATACCTCTGTAATGCTGATATCATAGAAAAGGCGATTTACCAATCTAAAGCAAAATACATATCCAAATAGTCTTTTAGAGTTATGCTGATTTTTACTAAATAAGTAAAAAATAAAAGGCAATAAAAGCATTACATTATATCAGGATTAAAAAAGGCTAGGTGTTATTATATGACTCTGGCAACGTGTTACAACAACCCACCAAATCATTCTGAACTCTGTTACTTACTTCTGGGAAAAAAATGGCATCTATGACCATAGAGCCATGGTTTGTCAACATAATGTGGGTTTGTCAGAAAATTGCAAGAATTTTACTGTATGATTTTTTTTTGCAGAAACAGTTTATATATATTTTTTTTTATTTTATTAAAAAAAACAGTGGTTTGGTACTTCCTCCTGCAGAATTAATTTTTGTATTTAACAACATTCATATAACTCCAAAATTATTTAAACCCCCATTCATGTTCTAAATAGGAAGATGTTCAGGTTACTGAAGATTTCACTAGTTTTGATGAATCTCTGAAAATGTAGATACAATTCCTTATTCGGTAGATTTCCTGATATATAAATGGATTCCTTAAATGGATGCACTGATAATCAATTAGTACAGAAGCTCCTATATAACTGTAGCAACAGGCTGCAGGTTTGATTGAGTCTGATATATTGCCGTTTATTTAGAAATGCTGAAATGCTCAACATAGATTTAAACGACTTCCCTCTGCCTGCCCTTATTTATGTAGTGCGCTGCTCGTGTTCATGTGACTTTGCTGTACACTTTACAGATTGCAGCTACAGGGCCAGAGTGCCACGCTCAGCCCATCCATCTCCTGACAGGCCTCAGATTGAGGACGGTGCCTGACACACTGCACGCTTCATTCTGCCCACCCCTACTGCCCTCCACCGCCACCACCAGACGTCCCTCCTGCGTCTTTCATCAACAGTGAACACATGCTAACCAGGTGGACAGCAGCGAGACAGCTAAACAGAGGCGACGTAATCAGCTCCGCCACGTCTGCAAAAGCCCATGGCGCCCCACGGCCACGACTGGTCATGGGAGTTGTCTGCGGCTGCCTTCGATCTGTCCAGTCGGAGCGGGCCGATTCCGGGACGCCTCGCACCCCACAGCCACGTGCCCGTCTGTCACAGTTACTCACGCCCGACCGGAGAGACATAACACGCCGTGAAATTCCTCATATCAACTTATGGCCATTACCAGTTTCGCAGGGAGCCGAGCCCCCCCCCCACTCCACCACTCAGCACTGCCCGGTCTGATTTATGTCCAGCCACCGCTGATTCCCGCTGACTTTAATATGAAGAAAGACTCTTGAGAAAACTTGCCAAGAAAAGCCCCTCCCTGAGCGGACATTTAATTCCACCTGACATTGATGGGCTGAAACACACAATAAATGCCCCTCCTACACCGATTAAACAATGCTCCACACTTTATCACTGGTGTGTTAAAACAAACTACTGCACTGCCTTGTCATAATTTACATAAGTTTTCACTGAACTTTCTTAAAGGAATAGTTCAGTGAAAAAATGTACACAATTTACCACTTACCCCAGACGCAGTTGATCAGACAAGGCATGTTTGGACTCCAAATGTTGCTTCTTTAGTTCAGAACTGGAGCAGAGCTGACATTCCAAACAAACACTAGAGCTTAATAGTCACCCAAAGAGTCTAAAGAGTTTCTAGAAAAATATTAAAACTTCAACCCACTCAAGCTGCATCCAGCTCTTCGTTAAGGTCCTACAGACTAGTCCAAGTGTTTTAGAACACGGGATGACTTACAGTGAGCCATAACTCATCCAACCACTACAGGCGCTTCAGAAAACAAAAGGGCACAAAGCAGTCATAAATCACATTCTAAACCGACAAGTCAGTCTGTTGAGAGGAATTAAGAAGTTTCAGTAATGGATTTGTAAAGAAAATTGGGCTACTGAACTACTGAGTTCTAGCGTTTAACAACTCTAGTCTCACAGCTGCAGTTCTAAGATAAAGAAGCAACATGTGGACTCCAAACATCTCTTTGCTGATCGGCTACATCTCGGGTAAGTGTATATAGCATACATTTTATTTTTTGCTGTTACTTATGAAAAAAAAAGTTACTTATGAAAGAAGTGCTAAAATGAGTGAGTTGGTATAATCTGATTTACAGAACATTAACTAATCAGTGTCTAGATTTAATACATTATTAGCAATATTAATAATTTCTTTTGTTACATACACTGGAGTCTGAAAGTCTGAGACAAGTAGTGAAAATGCTTCTTTTTGGCATTCTTTTCATTTCAAGTTATATTATCAGCACACATTTTAACACGAATTTCAGAAATCCTATTTATATCTATTATGTCACTTTTTTTTGCTTTAAATACTCGAATTGCTTTCGAGTTAACACGGACTCCACAGGTTTGTGCAAAACTCTCGGAAGGGTAGATCTAGTTCACCCGAGATTCTTCAGGTCATCAATCAGGGAAGACTGCTTCAACAGAAGACTTAGAAGTTTGAGAAGACTCGAACTCTGAACTTTTTGTACAAATATGGTCAGTGTCACAAATTTTACTTGTCATAACTTTTCATTACAAATTATTCAAAAATCTAAAACTCTTTTTGATATTTATTTCCAAGTTAAAGCATGGAACCCAATGTAGACCTATGCCAGCATTTTTCAAGCTGACCTCTATCTGCCACATCTGTAGAACACGATAGATCACTATAGAAAATCATTCTGATCCGTACAGAAAAGAACAGAAAAGCCATTGGCTTGAAGCGCTCTAATAATAGAAGCCAATAGGCAGTTTCTTCAGATTAGGTTGAAAAATGCATTAATATGTTTCTAACACTACCATTTTTAATACACTTACGCTTACGCTTCCTGTGTCCTGTTAAAGTCAGTTTATGGAACTCTCAGCAGCACAAACTAATTTGCTGTCAACAGTTTGGTTTGATTTATACAGGGCCCATGGCCTCTCGGCTCTGGAGGCCCCACAGAGAGAGCGCTGGGGAAAGGTGGGAGCTCTTTTTTGCCTCCGTTCACCTTGCTTCACCTTCATGGACGCTGCCAATCAGTCTCCATCACACTGGGTGGCTCGAACCGCTCCGAGAGGTCAGCTGACCCACCGCCGGAGTCGGACAGAGCAGGCCGACGCTGGCGCTGATGAGGTCTCCTCTGCTGTACCTACAGTCTCTAACTTCACCAAAAGTTTACTCACAGAACACACTGGGTTGGAGTTACTGTACACAAGACATGATGGTTAAGATAAACAGCTGTAATGCAATCAGCCTTTGGTATTTAAGTTTTGTGTTGGGTCTGCTTGCAAACCATCCTCAGCAAATGCCGTCTTAAAGTTATTAAAGGGATGTGTTATAGGTGCGATAATACTAAGTAATTAATTATAGGAACAAAAACAGCACCACACCACAAACTCAACCACATTCTCTTTAATGCAGCCAGGCAACAGCCAGCATGGAGTTATTTTCTCCTTTGGTTAGGACTGCATTACTAAATGCTACCTCATACTCTACAGCTGTGTGAACACACTGCTTCCAGGCTTTTCTAACACTGGATGCTCTTTTTTTCCCCCCACTGACTTGAGACAGAGCACAGCCAACACACCCCCGCCCCCACAACCACTCTCTCTATTCAGCAGTGCTCTGGCTGGAGGGGCCAGGGCCATGGGCTTACTGGCCTACATTTCTCTGGGTGGGGGAGAAGTTCACGCAGGGTGATGAGCCATGTGCACATTCGGGTTAAAAGCTCGAGACTCGGGAGCTCCTGGCCAAAACAAAAACGTCCCCCGAGAATGTGCGTCCACCACAGTGCACGTTTGCTGGATCGAAATGCCGTGGCCAAGGCCTAGGCCCTTGTGGAAGCTCTAATTGTGCGTGAAAATGTTCATTAACTTGTCGGATTCTCCCCAAGTTCGAGCAGTCAAAGACAATGCAGCAACAGCCGCAGGAGAACAGCTCTGCTGTTACGTGGTTAAGGAAACCACTCTTTTTCCATAGGGATATGGACTATGATGTCCCTTTGAATAAGAAATTAAAATAGCCCAAGCCAAAATGAGCTTAGTCTGAGATCACATCAGGTAAAAATCCCTTAGTGCCTCATATAAATGTAGATATAAAATTGTTAAAAACAGCATAACACCAACTTCACAGGGGAAGGACAAAGCAAACATGCTTAATTTGCAATGCAAGGTAATAAAACATCTTATTGCACATAATTTTTGACCATTTGTATTGGTCCGTCCATCATCTTTTTTACACAATGTAATTTATTAGTATACACTTCGTCCTAAAAATAAATTCTACCAATCGCTGACAGTTAATCTAGTAACTTTTTAAAAAACAGTATATCTATATATGTAAATAAACTATACATCAGCAAAAACTCCTTATGTCGCAAGCCAACAACAAATTGACAATTTACGGAGAAGGATATTCTCTAAAATGAATTTTTTTCCTTATTTAATTTAATTGGCTGTACTTTAAACTGAGATACAACTGCTACACATCTCTACACAAGCCAGGCAACCCCAACCTTCAACACTCCGGCATTACGGCATGTTTTTACATTGTAACCAAACCCGAGAGCTGAAAAGTGAGAGCAGACATAACAATGTCTGGCAAACTGATACAACAAAACGGACAAGCTGCTGGCTGGTGGTGGTGATGACTTCACTAGAACCTTTACCAAAGAGCTCTGTTACATCAAAAGAGCCCTGAGCTCTTAGTGCTAGGCAAGAGCAAGTTCCATTACAAGCTAGAGGCTGCCTTCGTGACATATTGATATGATAATGCTTGTTTACCAACTCAGCCCTGGAGGGCCTGGTTTAATCACAAAGCCTCATCAGCATTTACAGTACGTTTCTAAACTTTCTTTTCCTTTTCAGGCACCA
Organism: Brycinus macrolepidotus; assembly: GCA_037974445.1. Classification (NCBI taxonomy): domain Eukaryota; kingdom Metazoa; phylum Chordata; class Actinopteri; order Characiformes; family Alestidae; genus Brycinus; species Brycinus macrolepidotus. The sequence continues at coordinate 36,876,903 of JBBPCZ010000001.1, read as the reverse complement.
AGACCTGCCATAGCTCGTCATCTAACGCGCCAACTGACAGGTGCTGACTGACATACTGAAGAAAGAAAAATCTATATGCTGCACTTACTTCCCTGTGTGAAATCCCAAGCTACTCACAACTTGCTTGATCTCAATTACAGCTCACATCCACCGAGAGCCGGATGGCCAACAATGAGCGATGCTCCAAAACAATCGGCAAGAAACCACTGTCACTTCTCATTGTCGTCTGAAGGGGCCACATAAAAGGGATATCATTCTTCTCCTCTCCTTGCCGTACTCTTGCTCTCATTATAATGACTAGGGACAAGCACCTGCAGATCAGTTCCTCAGTTCTTCCTCCTTCCCCGGAGCCCTTCTAAACACTATAATGTTATATTCCTTTTGAGCAGTTTCCCCCCAGCTCTCTGCTATGCCTTTGAGTTTCCTCAGACTACAGAGACTTCCAGAAGAGCCTTCCAGGTAGACAGTGGCCTGACAGGCAACTCAAGTATTTGGCTGCTTTAATTTGACCAAACTTGAACTGACAGAGAGGGGCATGGCTATAAATATGACCAAAAGAACATCTTAAAACCAAAGAAGGGCGAATATATATTGCTGTATATTTCAGGGCAAGTAAATGGCAGAAAAAGTATTACATTCAGGCTGCTAACATTGGGAAAATAATAAAACTGCACTGGAATATTATTTGATCGTTGTTTTAAGGACCATAAGCACAAAGGCTAAGTCAGATAAAGGAAATTAAAAAAGGACAATGTCTACATAAACCCTTCAGACTGCTACATTCAAATGAAGTTAAAGTTGCCACTGCTGACTATATTGGTAATCAGGTAAACTAGCAATAATTTTTTTACAATTAATCAAGTGACTGTACTAGGGGAGTTTTGTTGATCCTTAAGATCACTTTTCAGAATTACAGGTGTGTGGATCACAGTTTTAAACATGCTTTATAATGTGACAGTTACAAGTTCATTTTATTTTGACAGTGACTGCAAACACAAAGAGAGAAAAATCAATGAGCCCAGAACTATAGGGAGAATCTGCAGTGAAACTGTGATCAGCATTGTATTTTAAACATCAAAAAAGGTAAAAATAAGAATTCTTAAAAATGAAGAGCAGAGCTATTAACAGACTGTAACATCTTCTATTGTTCACCACCAGTTCCTAACGATTAATGTGATAGTCTAAAAGCCTATTAAAAAAAAATCCCCTTGCTGATAAAGGTTGCACATTTCAAATCTCAATACTGAGTTCATGATTTTCTCACGATATTTAGAACAAAATTTGGGTGAAGACAACAAACACTATTCAGCTGTGGCACAATTAAAGAAACCAGAGCTAAAAGGTGTGTGGGGGGGTAATGTATGACATGGATGTGTCTCCATATCTATTAAACAATTTATCTGATCTGAATGATATTTTAAGCACTTTAAGTCAAAAGCAATTGGGGTGGGAAATATTCAGACTGTAACTGCACCGCACGTCACACAATTTTACCAGACATTTAAGGGTTAAGCTTGGCACAGAAATGCCTGGGGCTGTGACTTTTCACTCTATGCAGCGGTTCCTTGTAATGCAGAAACCACAATACAGGGTTAACACTTAAAAATGGACTAATTTTCTCCCTGCTGAAGTCTATTTATATTGCAGATGAAAGTCCAACTGGGCAGCTAAGATGGGTCTATGAGACCAAGACACGGCTGTCGCCAACAGGGAACTTATTACCTATGAATTGTGGGTAGGATCTCATTATCATAATAATGTTTTCTGTCCCAGAAGTCAACCTGCTATTCGTAATCGGAACGACTGCAATTCAAAGCCATGATAATCACTGTCATTGAAAGATAATACTCTCCGCAGACAGACCTCTCTGTTCGCCTACAATACCGATGATGGCCCTGTCTCTCCTCTCCCCTTTCTTTCGATTCATTTACCAACACAGAGATACGACCAGTCACTTACAATGCCGAACAGCGCGAGGGCGCCAAGACTCGTAGGCCTGGCGGTGTAAAGAAAGGCAGTAGGGATGAAAAGGTTTCTGAAGCTGATAAAGAAGCAGTTGCTGAGCATATCAATCATTCCTTTGCTGTCAATGACCTGTATTTGCATCAGAATAACATCAAGGGAAATTACCCTCACGCGAAAACAAAAACGTTATCGCGGGCCACGCGCTCCGACACATTTTAACACTGCTTGTACAGCAGGTCCGTGGGCTTGTTTATGAAGTAATCGGCTGGGTTGTAGTAATAAGTATGCAGCGAAGGGTGTGGAAGGAGACGGCCCTCTTTCTCTCCCCTTCTCTGCCCCCACAGCTGTGGGAAAGCAGATGTTTACCCCTGTAATTAACACCTTCCATTCATGCATCTTGTCCAGGCCGGAAATCTGTTGTGACACGAGTTCAGCGTGAACCTTCTGCGGGTTTTCCGACACAATATTAATATCAATATTTTCCACTGGCTAATTACCGGGAATATGGATGGACAAGGATTAGCACCCGCTGCAGCCGTCTTGTAGATGAGGTCTGATCAAGCAGATTAGACCATCTGATAGCTTTTGGGCCTGTGTCGAAAGCGATTAATCACCCCTGCCACAGACAGCACAATGTATTTCAGTATATAACGGCATGATCAGAAGGCTCCTAAATTCTCTATGGCCTGTTTGCTCTGGTTTGGTGGCCTGCTGGCACCCAGCCAACTGAAACGGCAAAGCTCACACATGCATCCTACCTGTAGCGCCAGGTGTGTCCACTGGCCTAAACTGATGTGTCCTGCAGTCCTCATAGTTACAGAGAAGTTCTGACCAATTTGTCCCCCAAAGTGGAACTGGACCTCTGTTTCTGAGACAATCAGTAGAAGCACCAGCCTGTCCATGGCACTCTTCTCAAACACAGTCCTGTGAAAGGGGAAATAAGATAAGGTCAGAAGTTTAACAAATAGAATAAAAGCTACATAACAACAGTGTAATATAAAAAGTACACTACTCAAATATTATATATATATATATATATATATATATATATATATACTTACAGTACCGTGCAAAAGTCTTAAGCAGCTGAGAAAATTATACTTAAAAGCTGTTTGCTACTGGGCAGTAGTGTTAAGTTAGTGTTAAAACAGTTAGTGTAAAATAATTACAAATCACTTTAATACAGTAAACCATAGTTTCATGTACGGCAAAGTGTTTGCTTGACCATTTCCAGACC
>JBBPCZ010000001.1:36838570-36858343 GCA_037974445.1 Brycinus macrolepidotus | reverse complement strand
CCCACAGAAACTCCAAAATCTTGTGGAAAGCCTTCCAAGAAGAGTGGAAGCTGTTATAGCTGCAAAGGGGGGGACCAGTTCCATATTAAAGTTTATGTATTTGAAGTCCCTGTTGGTCCAATGGTCAGGCGTCCCAATACTTTTGTCCATATAGTTTTTCACACATGATTTTTTAAGGTGTGTACATGGTATTTTTTGTTTAAACTAGAGATTAATTAATCATGAACTACAAATATGTTATGCTTTTCCTCACAGTCGCAACATTTTGTTTATGTTTGTATTTATATTTCTCATGATGTGAGAAACCATTCAGCATGTCTACACATTTTAAGTGGGGGACTTATTGACAAGGTGTAACACTGCATTTGTATTGAATTTGATTATAAAGCCTTTGGTATGTTGTATAAAAATGGTCAAAATACCTGTGCAGAGGAGTCTTGAATCATCCTGAAGAGACTAAGCTTTTGATAACGACAAGTGCACTATACATTTTCCCACTTATTATATGGTTCCTTTACAAAATGAAAAAAGAAACTTCACACAGAAAGAAAGAATCTTTGTGACTTCTCCTGAGAAAAATAGACCTTCTAGCAAACAAACCTTGTAGAAAGTTGCAGGTGTTGTGTAGTTGCGTGTTAGTCTACCTGCAGACTCATCAACTTGTTGTTTAGTGTGCTTCATATCAGCAGTAGAGATGGGAGGATGGTGTCGGCTAGTATTGTTTCCACTTCTGCAAAGCTCTTTGATCACAGAATGAAAAGAAGCACTGCTGGACTTGAACACTAGACTTTTCAGAAGGTCAGTGAAATGGTTTATTGAAAACTCCGGTAGCCCATGCAGTGCTCCATTCGGTGTTTATTTCATGTCTGCTCTCCTCTGTTTTGCTGTTAGCTTCCTCGTCCAAGTCCTCATGTCTTTTCCTCTTTCCTTCCGTGCTATTTCCCCTTTTCCTTACTTTTCTGAAACTGGTTCCATACTGTCCATAAATATTGAAATTGATGGTAAAATCCTTTGTGGAATCTTCTGCATTTTTATTGCAGAAAGTGTCACCAAATCACTACTGTAGTGTGGGTCCCTAAATTCAGATATAAATGAGCACAACTGGACATTATCAGACCTCCAAATTTTGGGGTGGCCCATTCATTCCATTCTGTATTATTGAACTGCGGCAGTCTGAGGAATTGTTTGATCATTCAGTATGATTTGCCATAGAATTCAGTTTTTTTTATGTTTATAAAAGCAAGCGTGCCAAAATGGATAAACAGTAAAAACCCATCCCATACCAACCCAACTAAAAGCCATCTAATGAGGACCACCACATGTGTAGTCCTCAGCCATTATACAGGCAACCACACAGCTTACTGTAAAGGGATGGAATGTAAAGTTCTGCTGTGAGTCCAGCCATGACTTATTTCATACAGTGTGAGCTGCTATATTCATGCCTTTGGTGAAAGGGTTCTCAAGTGCTACTAAGTCATGTTCACATGACATGCCAAAGTATTTGTAAAAGTGCACTAACTGAATTAATGGTTCATCGAATGTAGACTTAAGCGTTTTAAGTGCAAATAAACGTGTAAGTGCGACCCTCTGATGCCTCCACATAGCCCACAGCCATCTTATCCATTTCATCCCGCATGAAGGAGACGGCGCGCCCGCCTCTTACACGGATGGCAATTAATCCCCTCCAAGTGATTTCAGCACTAAGTACTTTCAGAAATGGAAAGGGATTCTGCTGAGGAAAAGTCATTAGCTGCTTCTAAGTAGCTGCAACGTACAGAATGTTAACAAATGTGTTAGATGGGGAGGGGGGTGCAATGATCACCGATGAGATGAATAAGAACTATGATAAAATGTTTTTTTTTTACTTTAAAATCTGTTTGAATTAATTTTCTTTTACCTTCTCCTGTTGAGGTGCATTTACAATGTCTTTTTATATCTATTAAAGACACATCAATTGCCTGAGATTAAAAAAAAAAAGTGATACATCAATGGACAGCATCCACGCTCAACCAGACCCCCAGGATTTGCCTTCCAAAGCATGCCACTGGAAGCAAGCAGATAAGGCACCAAGCTCTCTATTGGTATTGACCATTTCTAGGTTTCTATGATCCAAAAATGAAGAGATAGCTGAGTCGTTTCAGCTTACCTTATAGCCCTCTCCCCAGAAAATTCCTTCACAGTACAGAAAATTATGTGATAAAGTTGTGCCTAGACTAAATACTACTACTACTACTACTACTACTACTACTACTACTTCATTCATTCATTTTTTTTATACGCTTAATCCTTACTAGGGTCGCTGGTACCCGGAGCCTATCCCAGGGCCTCCGCATGTAAGGCAGGGATTTACTACTACTACTACTACTAATAATAATAGTAATAATTATATTTTTAGCAGAAATAGTTTTAGTTTAATAATATAGTATAGTATATTATATGAACAGTATACTTGACACAAACAGAGAATGATGGAGCAAGTCTGAAAAGAAATTTATAATGTGGTGAAAGTGTCCTGTGGGGCTGTACACGTTCACAAAAATTTGCTGGACAGCTCCTCCTTACAGCACACATAGGAGATTTGCAACGCAGTCTCATGGTCCCATTGTCTTCCACAGAGTTCAAGTTTGCTGCTCCACAAACACACCCACAAACAAATTAGCACAGCCCCTTAAAAATTCCATGGCAAAATTTTACCATGCATTATTAGTAAGCCAAAGGCTATCACTATGGCCGGGAATATCTGATGTTCAATCTCCTTACTTGAGGATACAGTTTTTAAGCGTGTGTTTTTATTGCAAAGGAATCCAACAGACTCTTTCTGCTCATTTATCTTCATCACAGCTTGAAAAACGCAAACAAAAAAGGGAGTTTAAAGAAATATATGCTCAGTTCTCTCTCATGATTCATACTTGCAGAACAATGTTTCCCCAAACCTCTGGGCTCTACATCACTCCAGCCATGGTTGTACATCTCCAGTTCTTGCCTCTTGGCCTATTTAACTCTCACAAAAGGCTGAGAAGAACAGAGAGGGCATCACCACTTGCCTGGCCCCTGCCTAACAGGGGGACGGGCGAGGTCTCTGGAGAGGCCAGCCCAGAGTCGTCGTCTTTGCACGTTGTCAGGATTCGGGTCTACACACTTGCCTCTATGACTCTACACGAACATATTTGGCTCCAGAAGTGTCTCCTTCAGCCACAGGAGCTGCGTCAGGGGAGCTAGAGACCTGCGAAAGGCCATTACCACGACGCAGTCTGGACCATCAGCAAGGCCAGGCCCAGGAGAGGCACCCCGCACTGACACTGAAGAATAAATTGGGTGGATTCGGTGACAAAACGCCATCAGGGCGAAACTGCACACATTAGCACTTCACAGATGATGGCGCACACATGCTTGCGGCACCGATAGAACTTAACCCCCATGGCATAGCTGGGACACACACCCACATGTACAAGAAATGCAGTGGTTTGAAATCAGAAACAGGCTTAGAGCATTCCACAAGCACGCCACACATTCAGTTATTTTCCAGTCCTGCAGACCATTTGGGAAGAAGAATTAATGTGCCTTTGATTAGAGCTAGAGTGACAGCTGGGGGCGATATGGGTCTTGAAAACACGGTCTGCTAGCACCCTAATGGGATTTTAGTAGCATGTTAGCACTAAGATAACAGCATTGCACATTAACATTTGTAGCCGTTCTAGATTAAGCACTGACATCTGAAGCTTGTAAAAGACATTCCATGTTTTATCTGAAGCTTGTAACACACATGTTAACGTATATTTTACCTTGTGTGTAAGATTTCTACAGTGACTCCTTCAGTAAAGAGTCCTGGTATGAATCTACCGCTGCTTAGCTGCTGAAAAACCCATTCGTTAGACTACTGCTCATATTTACAGTCTGTGGAGTTTCATAGGCTTCCAGGTGGCCTAGAGTGACATTTTAACCTCATGAAGTTGTTCTCAACCATAAAAAATCTGAATGGAATTGGTCAATTGCTGTGAAACTTAATTATGGTCTTTGTTAATCTGAAATGTTAGGACTCCAGGATGCAGGTTAATCTGAAATATTAGGATGCACAAATCCAGCATCTGAAGGCCTAACCAGTGGGAGAGCTCGCTTAGCTATAATCACCCAGATACCACAGGGGAAACTATTTTGATTGGAATTTGTTTCCATTACATATTCCAATAATGTAAACCTATTGTTGCAAGCCAGAATAAAGAACTGAGAGTAGTACTGCAATACTTTAAATTGTTTAAATTCAAGCATGATTCTGTAAAATAAAAATGAACCTCAAATTCCGCACATTTTTTCCCAAGAAATCATAAGGCCTTCTCTTAAAGCCTTGAAGCCACTGATGGTTCTCCTATGTTAAAATCTGTCCATGGTGGAGGGGTACATGTTAGGCAAAATGCAAAATAGTACCCAGGCTACCAATATTCTACCATAATGGACACACTTGGGTGACACGTGTAGACTCACTGGTCATTACAGATGGTAAATAAAATGACTTTTTTGTGTTGTAGATGTCATGACCTCTAGTTCCTTTCACTGCCATTGTAAAGATATCTGATCTTTATAGTGTATAATTTTACATCAAACTACTCGGAATTACCTTGTTTCACCTCACTGAGAGAGTTATGCAGAACTAAAAATAAAATAGAGATGTGGAATTTCTCTCTAATTAATGCAACTAAGATTAGGAAATAGAGAATGAAATCTGAAACTATCTAAACATCTGGTTCTAAGTATTATAAATGCAGTAGGAGACCTATTATTGCAGCATATATCCCAGCCTATCTATTCAGCCTTCCTGAAATTGTTCAGGGTGAAGCCTCCATCAGTGAAAGTGCATCGCTCCTGAGGCCACGTAATGCATACGAGAGGGGAAAGAGTTAAAAGAGCCATTAGAAATGCCACGGAGCACTTTCAGCGACTCGCAAGGTTAATGAGAACAGTCTTCAGAAGCTGAAATGCTCAAGTAGCTTTTATTGTATCATAATAATGAATCAATGGTATGAAGATAAAATAAAATAAATGAACTCCGAAGCCATGAGTAAAACGTATGTGCTGCAGCACAACTCATAAAACAGAGGTTAAAATAAATAAATAAATAAATAAATAGGCACCCCTGGGGCCTTCTTTCGGTGACGTCATTTTCTTGAAAAATATTTGCCTGCAGGTCACTGCTCCCTCTTTCGAAAGCCTTAAACGCTTTTGCTACAGAACATTAAATGTCTCCCAACGTTATAAGCTATGACACATATTAGAAGGCAGATGATTTTTATAGAGCATGCAATCTTTAGCGTTTTTCTACCCTCTGTCCCACGAATGGTGAAACACTGAATGTACCCTAAAGAAAGAAACTGGACACAAAGGCCGTCGTCTGTCATTTTGTGCACGACCTGTCAAAATCATGGACAAGTGTTTCAGTAGATTTGCCATTAGATTTGGGAATCTTGCCGCTGGCTCCGGCTGTTCCCTTCCTCCTCCTCCTCCTCCTCGCTCCAGTGCTGAGCGTAGAATATGACAGAGGCTGAATCTCCAGCGGCTCCCAGCTCCCTATGTAGTGCACTCAGGTAGGGCACTATAAGTCATGGAATAATAGCTTCTTCACCCAAATAGTGCAGTATGTGTGAAATTCCCATTTGGGATTGGGCCTAAGTAGTGAGCCTGAGTGGACGCGTGTGAGCTGAGCCAGGCCATGTCGTTCTGCGTATAGTGTTGTCTTACATCAATGTGTCCACTCGGCAGCTCGAGGGCTTAGCGGCTGATTACTTTCTGAGAGTGGACATGCCTCAAACGCCGCATCAAGTTGTCGAGAACTCTCTTCGTATCCGCCATTTCTCTTCCCCCCTTTTCCGAGGCAATAATATTTGTAGCCGTGACAGAATGAAGTGTGGCTGTGCAAGGCGGCCCGCCAACAGAGGGCAAAAAGACCAAAATATGTTGAGGTGGTCGTTTTTTCACCTCGTGAGGAGGAAAAAAAGGGGATGGGGGCAGCAGGTATGTGTGATCAAGCAATAAGCTACAGACTCATCTTTTTCCTTCAAAACAGTGCAACCTGAAAATGTCCCCCCCCCCAATAAAATAAAATCTTATTATTAATTATTAATAATAATAATAATAATAATAATAATAATAATAATAATAATAATATACAGTTGTGTGCAGAAGTTTGGCTGCTCTGGTCAAATTAGATGTTTTGTTGTACACGTCCTATACAGAGAACACAGTTCTGCACATTCTAATGCACATGTATTGTATATGTACTGAATTTCATATATTGGGGAAAAAAATGTTTCCCCTGCAAAAGTTGTGGCACATATATTTGGGAATAAAAGTGTTCAAACCATTCATGCTCATAGGGCCCCCTTGTGGCTTGGGGGCCCTGAGTGACAGCTTAAAGCCTGAAATCTCTATAAGAAGATTTCTTATAGTCTCCGCCTGAAATCTGTCTCCGCCTGAAATCTCTATAAGAAAACAGTATTCCATTCCATTTTGGGTATTCCATTGGATTACCTGGCAGAGTAATATTAGTGGACTGAGGAGGATAAGGAGTGTTTCGGGCTGGGCTGTTTTGTAAATGAGGTACGACATATGAGCCAGTCTAGAGGCCGTTTATATAGAACAGTCTTTAAGATGTAGTAACATCTTAAAGACATCTTTAAGATGTGGTTGTGGCCTAGTGGGTAGGATATTTGCCTCTGGACCATGGGTTCGAATCCTACCTTCAGCATACCACCACTGGGTTCCTGAGCAAGACCCTTAACCCCAAGTTGCTTCAAGGAGACTGTCCCCTGTAGTTAGGGAATGGAAGTCGGTTTGTATAAAAGCATCAGCTAAATGCAGCACAGCCTGTTTAGTTCTAAGTGGTATAGAGAGGTGGTAATGTGACCATGAATGAATTGGTCTTTTTTTTTTTTTTTTACATAAACCCACACAAATGTCACTGGTGGACAGAGATAAAATAATACACAAAAATGACACAGGATACAGGATCTTTAGTCCAATAGGGAGCAAATCCAAAACTGACCAAAGAAGAAAGCCAATTTGTATTGTTGTGTTTAGAGACCCAGAAAGTAGATTAGCAACCAAACCTGTTCTGAAGCTTTGTGACATACTTAAGTGTTTGTATTACAGTCATAGATAGCTAAAATAATTTCAGTTTTATCCATAGAAGTCACCAGCAGGACAGTTTGATTCTAATTACTGGTGTGTATACTGTAAATAATAAAATCCTTAGCTTTCGGTATATTGATATTAAAAACAGAATAGTACTCTTTGGGGAACATTTCGCAAATGTGGTAGAAAAGTAAGATGGAGTAAAAAGAGTAAATACTGAGGAAAGAAAGAAAGAAAGAAAGAAAGAAAGAAAGAAAGAAGGAAAGAAAGGCTGATCAATATTACTGCAAGTCAAAAAAGAAAAGCAGGCCAAAGTCAAAACTGGAAGCATGTTTTAATATTGCTCTACCATTATCCTGAAAGGCATAATTGGAGTTACACATCTGAACTGATCGTAGTTACAGAATCATAGGTCTCTCTTTTTGCATTGAACAATATATACAATGTAAAATAAATACATTTACACAAATGGACAGAATTGTTGGAGCACACTGTATGATACACATCACAAAAATATACAGTTAATTGTTTTACTGATGTGGAGCACATCTAGAACTACAGACATGGTTCTCACTACAGGCTGTTTCAGCAACTCCTGGATTGAAATTTATATCATCTTATTGATCTTATAAGTTTTTTTTTTTTTTTTTTAATATATTTTTTCCCCATTTTCCTCAAGTTCCTCCTTTCCATCAGTGTTTTGTACATTTTGCATGTTCGACTGCCGCGAAACCCCCTCGACGCATTAGGCAGACACCGACACGAGAATAAATATAATCAACGCCCATAATGTCATATATAATAAAAAATAGCAGTTGTTTGTACATCTTCATATTATTGTTCCTAATATTCCTTAAATTGCAAAATAGTCCAATAAATACAGCATTTTCATCTAATTCAATCGCAAAGTGCGACACCTGGTTGCCGCCCAGTCATATTGCTTTAAATAAGAAAATATGTTGGAAAAAGTCATCGTCGGTATGGCTAAATTACACTTCCATCACTCTGCACTCCGGGCACGAGTAGCACGTTAAAAGACATAAAAGCCTTTGCAGGATGATCTAAGCTGCTCGTGGAGTATACTGTCCAAAAATGATGTGGTACTGGTCAGAAAAGATTAACAAAATGTCTTAGTTGAGAGAATGCTTATTCTGTTAGAAGCTTTGTGTTATTTGTCACTTAGGCATGATTAAAAAAAAAAAAAAAAAAGAACACTTCAGTATTTTAATGCACCTCAAAATCGAATAGGAGATCAGGGGTTATGCGCCAGACTTCTCAAAGCAAGAGTGCTGATCTAGGATCAGTTTTGTCTTTCATATTACAATAGAGAGAGGAACAGCTGACCCTAGGTCAGCACACTTAGTGCATACAGGCCCAGGACTGTTTGCTGTAACATCTGTGTGACATTACAAAACTGAAAGTGGTTGAAAAGCTCAGCTTCAAATCGCTGACAAGTTTTCTATGTTCCATCTGCTTGGTGTTCAGTACTGGTTTCATGGTAAAGACAACATAATAGACAACAGGAAAAAAAAAGAGAGTCACGAACAAAGAAACAGCACCTTTTTTGCGACGAGTGGTGTTATGTGTAAAGAAAAAAAAAAGTGCCAACGTCCTATCAACAGCAAGTACCCTTCTGTTTTTGACCATCTGATGAGTTGCCATGAAAAATGTTTCGAGTTACATTACACTAACCTCTCCAAAGCACAATCTAATTATAGTTTTGTATAGCTAATGATAGATATTACACAGTTTTTTTTTATAGAACAAGACAGAAGGGAGAAAAAAAAGGAAAGAAATGAAACCCCTATCCCCATTTTGTTCCAAAAAAAAAAAAAAAAAAAAAAAAAAGACCTATTCTTTAGTCCTTTTTTTTCTTCATTTTTATTTAGCACACAAAGTTAAAGCGATAGTTTTGGAAACTGATCCTACACCAAAACATAAAAAGTTTTTTTTTTTTTCCCCTTTGCAGCGTCAAAGAGTAAAGATATTATTACAACGTTGTTCAGCATGGAAGGCCATATGTACAGCATCTTGTTTAAAAAAAAAAAAAAAAAAGGAAAAAAAAAAAGTCCACTACTGTTTTGAGATACTCAAAAGCGTATTTTTCATTTTAACCTAAGATATACAGTGTCTACAGGAAAGTAGTTAGACAAAATGATCCCTTTTTTTTAATATGTTGTTCCTTCCTTTAAATAACTGTTAATCGCTTATACTTCAGTATAGATTACATTGATCGCGGATCTGTTGATCTAGCAGTAACTAGAAAGAGTCTTTTTTTCAGCAAGTTATTTGAGAACCCATCATCTGTGTCTCCTGAGGATTCATACATCCAGTAGTGTCTCTATTTTCTACCCTGTCTCTAAAAAAAGAAAAAAGAAAAGAAAAGAAAAAAAGAAAAGTGTACAACACAGAAACTGGAACCACCACGAGAAGTACACAACGACATCATTGCATGGAGCAAAGGGAAAGGGGAAAAAGAAATCAAATGATTCAGGAAAATGCACAGACATGAAACATCAAGAAGCTGAACTACTTTTTTTGTTTTTTTTTTGTTTTTAGCTTTTTTCCATTTTGTTCCAATAAAATGTCTTAGGTTAGTTTTATAATCTGTTAATTTACAATATACAATGTTTAAGAATATTCAGAAAATACCCCATACTAATACTGACATACTTCAGATGAGTTCTGTGGATAGCTTGCTTAGTTACTTAGCCTCTCTGCTAAAGAAATGTTTCGTTGCGATGACTACATCATGACACTGGCACCTCTACTCATCATAAAAAGTAGGATCAACATGAAGCTAAGACTACAATGTCTCTCCAAGTAGTGGCGATGTCTTGCCTAAGTGCTAATTTGCTTCACAAAGTTCATGTAACTGCTTTGATATGAAATAATGCCAATAAAAGTAAAGAGACTGGGGTTAATATAAATGCATATACCTTTTGTTGCGTGAATGTTCATGGTCCTTCTGGCCATCATTTCTGTCAACTATTATCTTATATCAAGCCCAGAAATGAAAGCTAAAGCTGCAGGAAATTCAGTTTCCCAAAAACAGATGGGCACTAACAGAAATTGCATTAGATTTACACACCTCCACTTTTAAAATTGTCTATTGCTTGGAGAAGATAGCAAGGATTTTTTTTTTTTTGACTCATAAGAGTTGCTGAAAGTGGTAAAGTTGGTAGAAAAACTCAGTAACATTTATGAACAAAACTCTGTATGATAACCATACCACATAGCCTATTTACACCCTTTGTTGCCGTAAACATACACTAAAATAAAACACAGTAAAACAATATCAATAAATAAATTAGTCTATTCCTTGTCCACCGCAGTACCTCCTTGTTTCGTATTGCATGAGAGACTAAAGCTCAGGCTATTCCCTGAAAAGATACAGATAAAATCATTAAAAGTGGCTAGAAGACTTGTTTGGAAGACTTGAAAGAAAACAAGAAGAGAATCAAACCCCAATGACTGCCTGCGGTGAAATTAATGAGAGGAGCAGCTTATTCAAATATGAAAAAAAAAAAAACCCCAAAAAAACAAAAAATAAAAATCAAATCTCCGTTTGGCTAACGCATTGTCAAACTGCTCCGGTGAGGTCTGGTGGTAATACTACTGCACATAGTTGCTTGGTGGCTGTCTGATGAAGACAGATTCTTCTTAGAATTCCTCGAATAAGATGACAGCTGGACATGAGTTCAGGACAGTGCAGTTTTCTGGTTTCCCACTCAGTGGAACTCCTTCCTTTGGCAGGGCTGATCTTTCTCGGCTCCAGGTTTTGTGAAAATCAACAAAATGTTTTTGATAGCTCTAAAAACTGCATCAGATTTTGGAGAAGAACATGTCAAAAGCTGGTTCAAAGTCCCACTGCTGAATAGTGAAAGCAGTCTTTTTTCCCCATTTAACATTTTTCTCAATAACAACACTTTGATCATTCTTTTATGTATGTATTATTATCAATTGTTACAAGTATCGTAAAGGTTATGTTTCTTGTCATTTATTCGATACCTTTTATAGACAAATGTTGCACCGACAGTGGCGGAGAATCAGTCGTTGCCTGCCCAGCGAACCGGGTGGGGTCATCAGTATGACCCTCCCACTTTTGCAAATGAGGTGAGGGGCCTAAATAAGGAACAGAGCTAGACCTTGGCCTCTAGCAGCTCCAAGAAGAGTTTGTGCATGGGCACCTTGCCGTCCTGTTTGATACTGTAGAAGTGTTGAACGGCCTTGGTGGAGGTCTGCCGGAGCAGAGGCAGGGTCATGAGCAGCTTGCCGGCCCGGCGTGGGTCCTCTGCGTGCTGGCTACTCTCGTAGTCCTGCAGGGCCTCATGCAGAACATCCTGGAGCTTCTGCACTGCATCCACATCCTCTATGTGCATAGAGTCTGCCAACAAACAGACACACACAAACTCTCCTTAAGCCAATTGACTTAAAGCTGATGACAAAAACTCTTGTGTGTGTTTCTCAACCGCTGTATATTTCAGGACACAGTGATGGACCATGTAATCTGTGGCTAATTCATATTTCATCATTCATATTACTTGCTATAAATAAGCACAAATACCTTAAATAACATTAAAAACCTGATCAGCAGTAGCCAACCCAGACAGTTTGTAGATCGCATTTCTTGACCAGGAAGGAAACAACGGTTGTTGGAAACAATTTTGCAAAAATGTTTTTCCTGAAAAGCGGTGTCGTGTGGAGGGGCCAGAGGCCCACAGTCTGTGGTGGCTGTGGCCACCCCTGGCCACCCCTTGCTTCCACCCCGAGTTAAAACAGATACAAGTTGGGGCACTTTAGTTATCTGTTTCCACAGAATAAAAAACCTGCAGAGAAAGTGCTGCTAAATGGGAGAAAAGACACTGACTCATCCTTTCCGCCAGGCCAGAGCTCATTCTCCAGTGATTAAACACACACTTGAGTGTTAAAGCACTGAAATTGTTCTCTCCGTGTTTCTACATGGCTCTCCGTGGGCCTGATGAATGGCATGCCCAACAGGAACAACGTTTGGAGTCGAGCTGATATGGGCCTCACTCCTAAGCAAGGGGATACAACAAGCTGCTTTTCAGGCGTCAATCCCTCTGTCTGACTGGCATTGTCTGGGAGAAATGTCAAACAGTGTCAATTTGCATATTTGCTTGTTAGCACGGCACGCACGCATGCTGAAGCCTGACGTGCCCCTCCGAATGCAATTAGTCTCAGACAACTAAAGCCCTTCACCAAAAATGCTCCTCAGCTTTGTTCTCCATTGAAAACTCTTACTCAGGGTCCTGCCAAATAGTGCTCCTATGCTGAAGTGCCACACCCTTCAGTTTTTTTTTTTGCAGCCGTCCAGGGAAAAAAGAGCTCATGCTAAATAATGCCCCCAAGTCAACCTGCATAAGACCGCATGCTGATAAAGATGAGTGCTTTTGCATGGCTTGCTATAAACAAGACCAGCCCCTAAGCCCTACGGTTTTGTGCCCCGATTGTCAGCCCTAGTCCATTCTCTAGAGGCTACATGTCAGAACACACATAAGTCTTTGTCCAAGTGATTACAATTCGTGCCTTGCTTAGAATCGATACATACATGTTAAATAATAACTGCAAGGTCAAGTATTGATAAGACAGGGATCATGTGTGGGAGTCCCTGTGTGCTTCCCCTTTCAGCAGAGAGTGCAGTCTCTCTTTAGGGCCTGTAAAGGCATACAGCCTGTCTGCTTCAGGTAATAGCCCTATACTCCCTTCAGCCTTCAGTGTCTGGAGGCCCACTCCACGCCCATCTAAAATTCAGACAGGAAGGTCTCGTCCATCAGTCAGATGGGCTCCGGCCATTTGAAAAGTGACCTACGATCCGACCAAAATTCCTGCCAGGAAAGTGCTTAACTGCACCTTTCCACGAAGCCTGCCACGGCAGCAACACCATCAATCTAAACATCAGCAGTGGCGTCAGACAACTTACACTGTTCTGGGAAATGAATATATCATTGTCCAGGCTCGAGAAGTGAGGCCTTCTCACTAAAAAAATATAGTATTTGCTGTCAGTATATATTAATCAAAGGAAGAGAGATGCTAGCAAAAAAAGTAATTGGGCGACAAAGCCCAGGGGACTTTAAGTATGGCAACACTACTCAGGTTAGACAGAGTGAGGTGCTGCTATAATTATAATTTTCTTTATTGCAAAACATGTAATATGGGGAAAAATAAAATCAAAAGTGCATTTCGCAGTATCTGGCTTGGGCACATTCTTTTCATGAGCAATTGACCACCCATTGAAAAGATTTGGTGCTCCAGGAATTCAGGGCTGTAATGGCAAAATAACAGGAGGATGTACTATTTTTTATAGGAGCCACCTAGCTCTCTCTCTGTGTCCTCTTCTTTCTCTCCTAAAAATGTGACAAAATGACACACCTCTGAACTCCGGCATAACGCATGCCTCTCCTGGGAGACAAGCTTCGAGAGGCGCTACAGAAGCAAACTCTCAATAAACAAGAAAGACAGCAAGGATAAGGATGGAGAAAGCCTAAATTTGTTACAGGATTGTGGTTTCAAGCTAAAACCTATCTACTAGGAAAAGTCTAATGTAGGTTATGATACACATTCATGCTGTCACTAAGCAATAGGGCAACACATCCATCCTCATATGTATACAGTGGCAGAGGAAAGACGCAAGTCCCTCTGAATAAATCTGTGCATCACCCCAACCACTTGCGTTTGCTCCAAACAATCGCCATCTCATCGGTCTCCAGGCGCGTGGGCATCGACAAGAGAGATGAACTGTTAATTACAAAATCAATTAAAAAGAATTTCTCAAGAGCCGTGCGCCCTCTCCCTCTCAGGGGCTCACTCTGGGGCAGGAGGGACCCTGAGTGTCCGGCAAGCCGGGCCGACATCCGCAAGCAGGCAGTGGCAATCTGCTTTTTCATTTTTCAGCATGGCCAGGCCCAGCCGGAGATTGATCGTCACATATGGCCTCAGAAAACAAACTGTCAATACCTTGAGCGCTAGAGAATTTGAACAAATAGCTGCCCTCCCATTCAAGCTGCTCACTGCATCCCATTTAACAGATTTTATTGACAGTTTCCTTCTTGTAATTAAAGGGGGGTAGGGGTGGGGGGGAGGGTCGCTGGCCAGTGACCAAGATAAAGTTCAAAGATGGGGTCAAAAGAAAGGGAGCCCCAAGGCACCCACATCAGTGCGTGTTATCGACATCCACGTGCATAGTGATGGATTCCTTGTTTAAGAGGTATGTGAAGATAGACTTGTGTTATGCTGCAGCCATGCCTTTAAATGGGGGGGGGTGCTTTTGTGGGCATGTTTGAATAGAGAGAGCGAGAGAGAGAGAGAGAGAGAGAGAGAGAGAGAACGAGAGAAAAAGAGAGAAAATAGAGGGGGTGAGAAAGAGAGGGAGGTGTCTGTAAGCTTTTTTAAATTATGTGAGTTTAACTCCTTGTGAGAGGCTGACCCACGTTCCAACCACTGATCAGATACACAGAATTAATCTTGAGTAGCATTTTTGATGAAAAAAATAAATATATGTTAAATCTAAGTGTGACATTATTTAGAAGTACATACAGAAACACACAAATACAACAGAAGTCTGCAGATTTGGACAAGATGCATGAGCTTACCTGAATTTGCGAGCGCTATAGCTTTAAGAGTGACAAACTCCTCTTTCTCCAGTTTCATGGTCTTGTACTTCTTCACCAGCTGCAGGATGGCATTGTTCAGGTCCAGCAGGCCGGCCAGCTTGGACTGGTCCTCGTCCATTATGTAGTCCTCTGCGTAGACCAGCTTATCTTCAAACGACAGCGATCGGTAGACCACGCGCAGGATCAAGATCTCCATCCAGGCGCTCTGTAGGAGACTCATCTGGTCGGCCAGCGACAGCGTTGAGAAGCCTGCAAGACACACAGAGAGAACTCTCAAACTCAAATTCTGCCTCCAAAACAAACTCACACTGACCATGGAGGCCTTTAAGCTAGTAAACAATGGAATACGGCAAGATGTTCGGGAGGTTTTGCAGTGGCTTGTCGAGAGGGGTAGTTCAGAGCATTGAAATTCTGAAGCTGTGATGGGGAGGAGAAGTGCAGAGGGAGGGGAGGGAAGAGAGGGGAGGTGCCCAGTACGAGGCTCAGCTCTCATCTCCTGCCGTGCGGCAGGCCAGGGGGCATCCTGCGGGAGGGAACTCCTTATCTCCCCAAACATGCAGCATGGATCAATTCTTCCCATCACACCAGCTGAAAGACTAATTGCTTGCCTCAAACTCCCTTCTCCTTCCTTCTCGCTTCATCCATATCTCTTCCTCTCTCTTTCTCTTTTTCTCTCTATTTTCCCCCTCTCCTTTTCACATCCTCTTTTTCTCCTCTCCTTTCTTCTTTTCAGTTAATAAACCACGAGAACCTTGATGACATGAGTACGCTCAACCTCTGAAAGGGAACTTCGGTCTTCAGGAAGCCACAAACAAACATCTCTGCTGACAGCAGGAAGTCAACCTGGAGCATTGTCATCCTCCAGCATCCACATGGACGGCAGACGACAGAGAGCGAGAGCCCCAGCGCGACAGACTGGACAGCAGAGCGCCAGTTCGCCACTCATGCCCAGGCCAGGCGATGAACTGACAACACAGTAATGGTTGGCAACTGAGGCCCATCTGACAACTCCACCCCCCCCCCCACCCAAACACCCCCCCACCCCAACCTCACTTTTTCTGACTCTCTCAGTTTTTAGCCCACAAAGAGCAGATGAGGCGTCCCTGCTAACAACAGCAAGAGCTCTAATCCAAGCAGTTAGATGAAGGCATGGAGAGAGATGCTTCACAACATCTGTTGAAAAGCAAAGCCCTCGTCTGAGAAAGGCCACTGATGCTATTTTTTTTCTTTTTCCCTCACTTTCGGATTTTGAGTTGATTGTGAATGGCAAGGAGCTCATTATGTATAGGTTTCCGGCTATTGTTTATAACAACCGCTAATTTATTATCCAAAACTGTTAACATCTCTGATCTCATTAGGAGCAGGCTGAGCAGTTGGTGCACTTCCTGGCCTGCTGGTGGGTGCACAACCAGTGCCAGTTGGCAGAGCTGTCCACCACTACTTAATAAAATCATCAAAAGGGATTAGCAAAGAATTTCTTAAGGGGGTCTTTAATGCCTGACACTGCTGCATTCTTCCAAAGGAGTATGAGCCCCAATGAGAGCTGGCATGGGCTAAAAATATATACTCTCTCATCTATTTCTCTCTCTTTCTTGAAATAGTTACCTGTCATAGAATTAAACAAACCATTAAAACGCAACCGTGGTTTCACTATGACCGGTCGACTTTAGACAACTTTAGACAATGATTAAACAAAAGGTGAATATTCCACTAGTCAGACAGTGCTGGAGGGTGGTAGTCATAGTAGTGGTAGAGTTGGTTAGGGGCACAAAGCCAGAGAGGCAGACAGGGAGGGGGGTTTGCGGAGGGGACAGCAGTGGCAGATGGACAGAGCCCATAGCCTGGAGCTCCCCGTGTGCCATCCCCCTAGCCCTCCCTCCCAGTCACTGCTGTTAGTAAATAATTAGATTTACACATTCCCCAATCTCCAACACATCTCCCCACAGAATAATTAAAAGCCGGATGATTAGTTTATTGAGTGGAAGGGGGAACTTCCCCCCTCCCTCCCTCCCCCGACCCCACCTTTATTGAGGTCCATCAACGATTTTATCGGGGGGCCGGCCCCCGCTTTTACGGTTGTCATGCCAGCGCAGGCATCCAATTTTTCTTATCTCCCTGATTAATACAAATGCAGTTTCGGGACGCATTAATTAACAGATACAAATCTGCGTTCTCATGGCCGGATCAATACTGCGAAGAAAAGAGGCATCAATGTGAATTTACTGCCGATGATGGAAGAGGTTTCTCTATTGACATTTACGTCGGGGGCAAACTTTTAAGTTGTGTCCTGGGTCCCTTTTATATGTCTGTCTTTCTCATCCGTTTCATTTCACAAAAGACGCGTGCAGTAACAGTGATTGCACCTCACCTTTGGAAACGTGGGCTATGTGCGGAAGATCACAAAGAGCTGAATTAAACACCGTCATCATCTCTACGGCAGTAGATATGTGCAGCCTTTTCCTCAAAGGAACAGGTTAATGAAGTGCATTTACCAGTGACTGGAAGAAAGTATGAAGTTAATATTTCTTTTTAGAGTGTAAATTCATTGTAAAAAAATCAATACCATATCAACACAATGTATGATGTCCATTTGATTTTTTTTTTTAATGTTGTATCCAATTTATCATTTCTACATAACTGTCTCCTAATTTTAAGTATCTAAAATTGGGAAAGTGGGGCATCTTCTTTCAAACTTCTGTTTTATTTGCCCGGAACAAAGCAGACAGACTCATCCAGATGACGAGGGGTATTATCTGATCTACAGCACTATATCCAGCAGCCTCCTCTCGATTTAACTCTCTCAGTCTGCACGCACCCCACCCCCTCACACACTGCAAAGAGGACACTGTCGCCACTGGCATCTTGCCCCCCGCCCATCCAGAGAGGAGGAGGGCGAAAAGGCTAAGCATTCAGAATATGTGAAGGGCAGACTGGTAGAAGGTATCTGATGGCTGAGCTCTTGTGAAATCGGTGGTGGCTTTTCAGAAGGAATAAGTGTCGGAACAGTGTGTGTGCGCGTGGTGTGTTGCGGGCTGACAGAAAGAGGCTGCGGTGCAGCCAAGCGAAGTTAACCCCTACCAGGCAGGAGCGCTCGGCACCAGGCCTCACAGCGCCCGCCCGTCTGCCAAATCTCTTCTGACTGCACGTTCACACTGCTGAGAAAGCCTACCGGTGTGCTTGTGCACACACACACACACCCTCCTCTTCTTCCTCAGGGCAGCCTTCACCTCACTCATTGCTGCCCATCCCCACACAAACGCAGAGCAAAAACACACACGTGCCTCCTCTATCTCACTCTTTGCAACACCCCTGCCTGCTTTCCCCTGGTTAGTGGATGAATGAGCATGCACTGATAGGCTCTATCATATGGGCCATGCCGTCTGTTTATTTGACGTTTCCTGCTCCCGTCCAGCGCTCTTGAGGAGCTCGCCTGCTTTCACACATTGTCAGAACGACGGCACCGTGACTAATTCACTTGCAAAAAATACTGCCGATGTGATACAGTAATACTGCTGGGCCAACCTGCCAGAGTAGGTTAGCAATACAGCCTGTGAGAGGCGATGGGATGTGGTGAACAATGCAAAATACTCAAACACTTAAAATAACTGTAATGGTGCTAGAGCTGGGGGATACTGACAATATTTAATATCATGGTATGTTCCAGATTAATCACATAGTCAGTAATCAGATTTAAGCTTAATTAAAAAAACAATAAATCCATGCTTCCTGAGTACTACTACTGTGAACTACTAACAAAACTTACAAAAGCTAGTCTCCGTTGCTTTACTGTGTTTAAACAGTTTGAGCAGCAGAAGATTAACACAGAAAATGTAGGCAAGTTACCATTTCATGGTTTCTACAAGCGACATAAGATACTGTTAAGTTTATCAGTTGGCAATCCAAGTTTGATTTCGGAGCAAACTGTAGCCTACATTCTGTAATGATTTAGTTAGTTCATTTGTTGTAAACTATTTATATATATTGTCAAGGCAAAAAAAAGTCATTTCGTTGCATCAGTATTTGAAAGTCATAAAAACAATTTAGCAGTTATTTTTGTGACTTTTTGTAACTCAGATGCAATCTGCTTCAGTTGTTCTGACAGAGGAGAAGTAAAAAACAAGCTTTGGTATGAAGACAGTGGCAGGCAAGGTGAACCTGTGATGTTTTGGTGGCATGCAATGGTGGCTCCAAAATCCTGTCATGATCTATGACATCAGTGTCTCGCTCTGCTCATCTGCTCAGATGCCGCAGTAAAAGACGCCGGCCGCAATAAAGAACATCCCCCACAGGACACATGGCCGCCTGACCATATTAGAGTGGACCACGAAGGTACAGAACAGCTCCTAAACTTAGCTTGTTCGTTCTGACTGAATAAAGACTACAGCACCGGTGGTTATATTAAACGCACCATCAAAATGACTTAAAAAATACTGAGTTGTGAGTCTAACAGTGGTTTGTAAACTTGAGCAAAAATTGCTCGGTTCAGACCACTTGGGACGATGATTAGCAGAGAAAAAAGTTTTCTTTTTCTCGCGTATTAAGCAGATTAACCAAGAATAAAAGCATACTCATCAGTCGTATCATATATGAGTGTGCGTGTGTATTCTCAACCCAGGGAGACACTGGGCCTCTCCTCGTGTCAGTTAAACAGGCTTGCTGTTAGCATACCCATACGCGATACGTCCTCAATTCAGTCAGTCACACAGCAAATATTGGACTACCGAGCACACGCGCAAAACAAAAACCAACATGAAAAGGCAAACAAATGTGCGAGTGTGTGTGTAAACAGTCTCTCAGGTCTTTAGTTTAAATGGAGGAGGGGGGCCTAGGGGAAGAGCCACACAAACGCACGCACTCACGCAAAGCTTTCATCACAGCAGCCTTTCATCTCTACAAAACAACACCAGCCAGAGAGAGAGAGAGAGAGAGAGAGAGAGTGTGAGAGAGAGAGAGAGAGAGAGAGAAAGTGAGAGAGAGAGAGAGAGAGAGAGAGAGAGAGAGAGAGAGAGAGAGAGAG
>JBBPCZ010000001.1:36812670-36826529 GCA_037974445.1 Brycinus macrolepidotus | reverse complement strand
ATGTTGACATACAGAAATAGTATCAATGGCACACCCCAGACGTTGAGACAAACCATTGTGTGAGTACTTTTACTTAAAAAACATACTTTAAAGTAAATTTAAAAGTAAGTACTTAGTACTTTCACTTAAGTAAGAGTGTTGATGTAGCCCTTCTACTATTTTGCAGGATATTTGTACTTTTACTTAAGTACTAAGCTTCAGTACTTCCTCCACCCCTGCAAACATCTGAGTGAAAGCGCTCTTCCAAACTGAGGTGGAGAAACTCTCCGTTCTCCTCTCACTTTTCTAAAATGAAAGTCTACCCTGTGGTACCGTTTGTTCTTTCTGTGAGGAACAAAGGATGTCTTTGTCATTTGAAAACTTTCTGCCTGTTTATTCTTTGTCTTGTGGCATGCACAGCACGTCAAGTTTTTGGTGAACAACAAAATCTTTTTGTGAATATTTAGCCTTTTGTTGTGTGAAGGTTATAAAGGCCTTGATTTTGATTCTTTCCAGAGAAAAAAAACTCTTAAGTATGACCCCCAAGGACATCACAGAAAGTCTACAGCTCTTCGCGGTTATCTCCTATAGCTCTGGAACAGGAGAATGGACTTTAGTGTGGTCAGTGTCTTTAGCTGTGCTGATATTATGAGTTTAATTTGACATGTGGAAAGGTCAGGCGGTCCGCACAGGAGGAAGTTAATTAAATCTCAGAGATAAACGTATGCTTCAGAAGAGTTCTCCTTTCAGCTCTTCAGAGTCTAGGCGGAGTCCCAGTGTGAAAGCTCTTTAAACCATAACTCATCCCAGGGGAGAACAAGGGCAGCATATTTAACCAAAGCTGTTATAATACCACTTTGTATCCTCTAATAATGCGGCAGTGGAAAAGTCCCTATACCGCTAGGATGTTCTCTCAGCGAGTGGCTGGAAATGGGACAGTTCTAGCTTACATATTATTAACATTAGTGTTAGTGAACATTATGTCTGCAAACTCTTTACAAAGTGATCATTCTAAAACAGGCAATGCCACATCAACACACCATACTAGTTTCCATTCTGGTGATGTAAACGTGCTGAGTGACTTTATCCTCACCTGGAAGAGTAAAGACTTCTCTAAACTATTACTGAAATATTCCTATAGCTTCAACAAAGACGGGAATTCCCACCTGAAGAAGGCTCAAATAAGCTCAACACTGCTCTCTAAATGTGTTGTGAACTTCTTAGAACTTTCACTGAGCTTGGAAAATTCATAATGTCTCTCAATAAATTCTGATTTCTCTCACCGTTTGTTTTTTAGCCTTATATTCAGAGTGTGGTGGGGTGAAACTGCTTTAAACAGTGTAGAGGCACCATCCTTATTTTTCAATTAAGCATTGAAATCATTTCCAGAATCATTTGATTTGATGTATCTTCCTGTATTTTATTAATCATTTTGCATGCTCTAAACACCCAGCTTCACTGTGAAAGGATGTTTCACTAGCCATGATCTTATCAAAGAGTAAACACTGCCGATTCACTGATTAAAGGAAATATTTGCTCAGCATCAAATAGAAATGTTTTTAGTCTGTAGTTCACTTAGTCGCTTCCAATGCAACTCGGGCAGCTTCAGTGGGAGCATGAACATGGCAGGGTTTACTGCCTTGGGCGGTTTTCGGAGGAGCTTGTTAAATAGTGGAGGCAGACAAAGTTCCAGCTAAGCGCTGTGTAGTCTGGAGGATGAGGGCTCTATTTTAGTTTAAGTTTTATTTTAGATCTGTCGATAGACACTTTGCGTCCATCTCTTGTTTCTCTGTTGCTCTGGAAACCTCTGCCCTGTTTTGTAAGATGAGCTTGTTTGGAGTCGTGAAGTGAGCTAAAAGCAGAAGCAAAAAGGGGGAAAGAGGAGCACAGTGATTTATGGACTAAGAAGATGTGTGCACAAAAATATTCCAATATTCTCACAAACATCAACAATCCCAGACACTGTTTTTATTCTGCACTTGTGTGTGATTGCTGGCAGGCTCTACAAAGTTCCCTCTCATTCACAATGGGTTCATTTTTTCCTTGAATATTATAATTCAATTGGGCACATTAGAATGATGATATTTGAAAAATGGTTTTCCACTGAGAAAATTAGTGTTTATGGAGGATTGATGATGTTTGAGAATAAAGGATGGGAAGAGAATAAAGATGTTTTTATGTAAAATTATGTTTTTTGGAGGAGAATGAAGGCATTAGAAGGGACATTATAGGATGTGATGGAAACTGATGGTGTTTGCTGAAGAATGATGGTGGTTGGTAGAGAATGATTGTGTTTGATGGACAATATTAATTGTTGTTGGAGAATAATGTTTTTTGATGAAGAATATTAGTGTTTGGTTGAGATCGGTGGTGTCTGAAGGAAAATGATGTTGAACATTTTGATGTTTGCTAGAGTATGTTGGCTTTTATCAGACAGAGTTAATGTTTGGTGGAGAATGCTGGTGTTTGCTGGAGACTGGTGGTGTTTGCTGGAGAAAGATAGTATTTGATGGAGAACTGGGATGTATGTTGGAGAATAACTTTGTTTGGTGGAGAATTATGGTGTTTGAGTGCTGGTGGTGATTTTTTTTTTGGTGGAGAACATTGGTGTCTGATGGAGAATGATTGTTGTTTTGTTCGGAATAATGGTATTTATTGGATAATGATGGTGTTGGATAATGTTGGTATTTGATGAGGAGTGGTGGTGTTTGGCGATGAATGTTGGTATCTGGTGGACAGAACTGGTGATTGGTGGAGAATAACCGTGTTGGGTGGAGAGTGTTGGGTCAATTAATATTAGTACCTTTGCAGTGTATGTTTGCTGTAGTTCATCCTAAACTCACATACAGCCTGTTGTCTAACTCACAATAAAGAGGCATGTGTTTCTTTTTTCTGGCATGCATCATTGGATAAATGCAGCTTGTCTGTTCAAGCAAAGAATGGAGTACAATAAAGAGGTGCTGACAGCAGTTTTAGGTTTTGTGACAGACTACAGATAATGCTCTACCGACAAGAACGAGGATTGTTCGGGCTCTTGAGGTTTGGGATGAAAATTCTTGCATATGTGAGCACTTTGGAAATAGCCTTGAGGTAAAGTTACGCCAGAGAGAAGTGCAGGATTGTCCTTACACTGAGAGAAAAAAGAATCAGAGAGACACAGATGGAAAAAAAAGACAAAAAAAAAAATACACAGACAGAGGAGAAAGCGAGCTGGAGAGATGAACAGAAATGAGAAAGAGCTCTTTTTTTGAGAGAGAATAGCTACAAAGTGAAGGACAGACAGAACAGAGAGCAAAAGAACAGCAGGGCTAGACCCACTGAGGAATGGAGTGTCACTCATTCCCTTGCTTTGTCATTTGTATGTGTGTTCGAGCTGATTTTTTCTCGTTGTTTTTCTCAACAACTCACAGTGAAGTTCCTGATCCACAGTGGCCTCTTACATAAGACACTGCTGACACTGAAGCCGCTCTTTCAGGACCAGCGATTTATCCCTACAAACCCCAACAAACCTCAACAAACTCCAACAATGTTGAGAATAAAGCATCACTGAGCTGAGCTCGACTTCTTCCTGCAGCCTGACTCGACAATTTACCATGACAACCCTCAACTCCCTCCATCCTATAGTCCTATAATTATGACAAGAGGGATTATGGGAGCTTTTTTGGCAGGCCTGCGGTCCCTCTTTCCCAAAGCTTTAGACCCTTTCAAACAAGTTCTCTTACCCAGCAGACCCTTTACCCGACACAACCCTGACATGCTAACACCGCATAGACTGGATGCCATGCTTTCATGACTGTATCATTGGAAAAAAAGAATCTAAAAGTTTAGACCCCAAAACAGAACTTGCATAATACACATTGACCTCCAAAAGTACTAGAAAGGGTTATTAATGAAACTATTATTGAGAGAGAAACAAGCTGTGAAAAAAAAATGCGCTCATTAGCTGAAATAGAAATAAAAATTGCCCTTTAGAAAAACAAAATCAAAACTGTCCTCTGAGCCAAGAATTATAGTATTATGGAGAAAAAACTAAACAGGTGTTTTCATGTTTTTAGTGCACAAAGGATGGTCAAGTATTTAATTCCTTCTACATCAAAACTTAAATATCCAAAAATTGTAGGAGATGGACACGTAATAGCATATTACATCTTCGGTGATGTGTTATACTGTTGTTCTAGTAGCATTGTGAAACTCATCATTTGCATTTTTTACTTTTTTTTTCAGTTTGTTGCAAGTCAAGTGAACAAATAAAACACTATGACTATGTGTCTAATAGCTTAGCCATTTCCAAAGCTGTCCTCAGTATTTAGAGTTACCATCCAGTACTTCCTTCAGCTAATCAGATCTTCATTACATTAAGTGATCAATGAAGCAATAAATGAGTCAATGCAAACAAACATGAATGTATGAAATTTCCGTTTGTAACTTGTTCACCATACAGCTGGAAAAAACACTGGAGGCAGTGCTATCTTTTGTCAAATTTACCACATTGTTTATGTTTACCACATTGGAAAAAAAGTAAAAAGAAGCAGGCAGAATGTCTTGAAGTGCAAGAATTCCTTTGCTTCTCACAAAACATCAACAGTGACATTTTTTATTCTGGAAAAGTGAAGGGAACAGAGTTTCAATGCCTTGTGCAAGGGCTTAAAGTGTTTTCACATATCATTCTGATGCCCCATTGAGCTGCTTTGGGAGATGCTCGCACCACACATGATGGAATGGTTCCCTGTGCCAGTGGTAATGCGCCTTATGTTTGTCCAAAAGTTGTTGCTGGGACTCAGCCTTCTTGTCATCTTGATTGTCGCCATGCCAACGCAAAGACAAGCCTATTGGGAAAGTTCACAATTGACATAAATCAACCGGTGATACAATGTTACACTCAAATACACAGTTGGGCAGTTGAGTATTTTGAACAAGTAGTATTGGCATTGCATTACACTAAATATTTAGAATGGAATGTATAATACATTTAAAATACATCCTTTGTTTCCATTTTTATTTAATTCAGTTCTCAGTTTCTCGCTATTACTTATTGACAGTTTTCTTTATCTAATTTTTGATAAAATACTTAATAAAAAGCATTGTTTCTTCTCTCCCGCATTATATGATCTCCTGTTCACATTATCCATTGTTTTTCGTCCATAATCCAATCCAATCTAGGGCAGCTGGTTCTGATAACGCTGATAAGTTGTTGAAGGCTGAAACTCCCTGATTTTGCACTTTGCGCTCTAATTTTAATAAGCTCAATCTGGACTAGACTGTTCAATGTGTAATAGCTCTTTAATGTCTTGCAATCCATTATGCAGCAAATTGTGTAATTACAGTATAATCAAACACATATTTCTCTCCACAGCAATCTCTAATTGCGCGCATATTGTGGTTCGTCTTTTTCCCCATCGTTCAGAGGGTTCCCAAGGACACTCGGCCATGTTCTTCCACGACAGCAACAGAATGAATTCCCCATCTTTTTTTTTTTTTTTGTTACAGACGTGTGATAATGATGTCAATTTTCTGAGCTCATTCCAGACTGGCTCTTTTTTTTGCCATGGCAATCGATTTGCAGCGCGACTAATTGTAGATTAAACATCAGAATGTCTCTCTGTTTTCTGCCAGGGGGAAGGAGAAGTGGAGCGAGAGAGATACAGTCAGGGAGAGAGAGACACAGAGAGCGCATTAATCCTGAGAGTTGCAGTTATGGTTGAAGATAACGAAAACATGCTGTAATTTTAGATAAATAGTTTCTCACTCTTAGCTCATTGCAAAAAACGGAGAAATCCAGTAGAAAGTACAGATTCTAAACTCCCAATCTGTACCATATTTGTGCTTGTAAGTGGAACATAATATTTCATTATGATTGGAATCTGATGAATAGTTGATGTTGTGTGTAATATCTTGTTTTTGACTTTGAAACAAACGGAAAAGAGTCATCAGTGCGTACTCAAACCTGTTGATGCAGGTTTTGACATTATTTATGACATAACTGATCTTATTTTGTAAGCTGCATTAACTATTCATTTATTCATTTTCTGTAACCACTTATTCCTTACCAGGGTTGCGGGTACCTGGAGCCTATCTCGGGGTCTACATGTGCGAGGCAGGGGCTCACCCTGGGCGGGGCGCCAGCCCACCGCAGGGCGCGCACACACACACGCCATTTGCTCTCACACTCACAAATAGAATTCCCAGTTCACCTGACGCGCATGTCTTTGGACTGTGGGAGAAACCGGAGACCCCGGAGGAAACCCACGCCACCACGAGGAGAACATGCAGACTCCACACACACAAGGCCAGGACCTGGATTCAAACCCCCAACCCTGGAGGTGTGAGGCAACAGTGCTACCCACTGCGCTACCGTGCGCCCCGCTGCATTAATTAATTACATTTAAATAGTTATATAAAGGAAAAATAATGAATGTACAGTGAAATGCTAATAAACAGACTTCTCACCGGAGTCCTCGTTCTCACACACACACACAGAAAGGGTATATAAAAAAGGGAAAAAGCTAAAGTCTCTGGAGTACTCACGGTACCGTGGAAGCAAAGGAGATGAGTTGGTTGAAGGACTCAGTGACAGAGCAATGAGTATTACCTACATCCTGTTTATATACCCTGTGACGCGCGTCATTTCTGCGAGCCCTCGCGTGTCTGGTGCGTTTGACACTAAAAGTGAGTTCATCAAATGTAAATGCCATTCATTCAACTAAATATTTATTATGTAATAATTCCATTTAGACAGTTTAGGAAAGTGGCAGTAATAAATGTAGGCTTCTGAAGGTTACTGTTAGGTTCATTGCCATGAAAGTGGCAGTAAGAATATTCCAGTTCACCTTTACTTGGCCTGACAGATGGCTGCTGTAGGTAACAAAGCCTCTCATGCTACTACAACCTGCCACGTGCGTACACACACACACACACACACACACACACACACACACACACACAAACACACTTTTCAATACAGTGTTCCTGCATCCTGCATAACGAGTGAGTTTGAGAGATGGCATGAACGTCAGTAAAGATGCTGAGGCTGTGCTGGCATGTGTCCCTGATTCATCCTCACTGTGTTTTCACACACCCCAGCATTACGGTGTCTTTTTTTCCTTTTTTGGAGAAACTGAAAATGTCTTTCTTTTTACAGTGTGTGTGTGTGTGTGTGTGTGTGTGTGTGCGCACGTGTTGCTTGTGAGAAAAAAATCTGCAACGTAAATGAATGATCTCTCTTCTGGGAGCCAGAGTCAGTTGGGGTTTTTTTTGGGTTTTTTTTTTTTTGCACACTTTCCACCATTTTTCCTGCAGGTTACTGCAATATCTCCAGCAGACATGGAATATGTGACATAGTTTATGATCTCTTTAACTGTTAGTTCCACGTGTGCTTTCCCAAAGACTGGATCTCTGTCCTTCTGCTGCAAATGTGATTAACCTGTAGATGAGACGTAGAAGCAACTACTACCTGCAGGTGCAGGCCTGGCTAGTGCCAAAGCACTGTTCTGTTGTCCCAGGCCAGTGCCAGGGCAGTGTTTTTGGGTACTGCTCCTCTCTGCCTGTCTGTGTGAACACATTACATTATGTTATAATCTATTCATAAGGCATTATGATCATGACTGAAAATAGTTATAAAAACACATTCAACTATAACCATATTTTTTTGGAATTACTGTTACCATGAAGGGTTTTTTTTTTTTTTTGTTTAGCAACCAGTTTAAGAGTCTCCTTCATTTATATTACGAATTGGGTTGTAAGCTGAAGTATTTACTGAAGGATGCACTGACAAGCTTCATCTATCAGTGTTTTACCCAGTGGTGCCAGTGGTTGCATTAAACACAATGCTGGCAGGATATGATGGGTGCTTTAGTCAAGTAAAGTCACGTAGATATTTCAGTTATCTACACACTACACCGTGAAATAAAACAATGTTCCTATAAGACCATGGTGCAATACAAAAAGCCATGTATGAATTCATTATAACATGTAATGAATATGTTCATAAATTCTCACAGGTATGGCATTTATAGAAAGTGTTGCCTTTCAGTTGTCACATTTTCATTCCTTTGTACTTGGGTGATGAAATTGTTTTTCTAGTTTCAACATTCTGGTGGTCATATCCCCTCATCTCCCCAATAGAAAACATCTGTAAATGGTACTAACTGCACCCTTTGAGAGTGGTAAACTGTAATTCACTGCATGTAATTTAACAATGGCTTATTTATTGGCTTTATTTATTTTCTCTAAATCTATGAACTCTTGTAAATGTGCGTTTTTTTTTATTTGTGTACACGTGTAACCTGAATAACCCAGTGATAATTTAGGCATGCAGCCTGCACAATAATATCAGTGCCAATTGGTGTGCTAATAAGCTTCCATTACTTGTGAGCTACATTAGCCTCGCAGCTCCAGAAATCCTGGCCGACTACATTTGAAGAGGAGAATATGGTGTAAATCTGACTTTTTGCTGGATTATTACTTCAGACAGACACTACTTTGCACGGTTACCTTTGTCAAGACAATGCAAAGTTGATTCAGATTCAATGTGAGTTAACTGTGAAGTTTTTAATTTCTTCTCGGATGCTTTGTTACTCAGACCAGTGAATGAATCATTTACTATTAATTAGGACACAGACAAAACAGCAAAATGAAACTAATTACACTAGCTACTTTTCCCCCCAAAAGACAAATTAGTGCAGCTCAGTGAGCCTCCCCTAGTGTGTTCTCGAGTCACGAAAACAGTTGCAGGTAGAAGAAATCTCTCTGGCCAAACTTTGGCAGGAAAAATGGGTTTTAATAAAAAAGTAGCCTGTTATTTTATATGAATTATTTCTCAGTCAGAGCTCATTAATTATTTTTAGCTTGTGGAAAGAAAAAATGACATTTTTGCTTTTTGTTGATCCTTTTTTGACATTGAGAGAGAACAAAAGAGAAGTAGAAAGACATTTACACATCAGTCGGATTCTGAAAATGTCATTTGAAGAAGTAATCTTGCATCATCATGTATCATTGCACATCCACAATTGTTGTTTCTCTGACTTGACATTGTGTATTGTTGAAATTATTGTTGTCATTGTTAGTCTACATTCTATGCTTTGGCAATATTGTGTCTAATACAGCCATACCAATAAAGCTATCTTGAACTTAGAGAGAGAGAGAGAGAGAGAGAGAGAGAGAGAGAGACAGGGAGAGAGGGAGAGAGAGAGAGAGAGAGAGAGTGAGAGAGAGAGAGACAGGGAGAGAGAGAGAGAGAGAGAGTGAGAGAGAGACAAAAAGAAAGAGAGAGAGGGCCTCTTCTTCCTTGCAGTTTTAGCTACGCCACTGTGGCTTCTTGCTTATGGGTGAAATCACCTCCAGTCCTCCGGGTCAGCCTAGAGCAATCTGGCACTGAGCAGCAGACACAAAACCCAGTCCTGCCTCTTGTGCCCGAGATGGCTTTCAGTCCGTTATGTGCCCTGTGTGCCAGCCCTACTAGTAGCAACAGCACACTGGCTAATGGGATCCAGAAAACATGCTCAGGAACAAAGCAGGGGTCCAGTGCACAGGCAGGTTGGTGAATTTTAAGGCGGTGGATGGAGGCATTTACTGTCTATTGTAAAAAGTGCAAGTTTAAGAAGAATCAATGTTCTTCTGATACTAATTTCAGAGAGCTAAAAATTCTGATTGCTGACATCTCCAAATATATTTAAATACATTTGAAAAACTCACTTTAATCGTATTCTTTAAATGTCATTCAATTGTTCAGCTGTCAGATACGAGATTTGACAATAAGATTTGACATTTTTGTCATCATTTCTCTTCAAACAAAGAATTTTTGTGTTACATTATGCTCGTGCTAAACTTGGATGCATTTACATGTTTATTTTATATTAACCATGATGGTGTTTTATATCATATCAGCTTGTAAAAACAGTAGGTGAATGTCCGTTTTGCAGAATCTATAAAAGAAGTCAGTAATTAACGCCAGTAACAGTAAATGTTATGGGTCAACTGGGACACCGCTCCTGTAATAGGGAGCTCCTGTGTTAGGGTGTGCCTAACCAGGAGTTTCAGAAATCAAGATCCCCTGAAACCATTCATAGTGTCCTACACAATGGCCACTGGTCTTCATCACTATTCTGCACCAACTCCACTGTCAACTGCTCACTAATCTGGGTGCTTCCTCCTCTCGTGCCAACAGCTAGCCACCTCTGGGCAGCGCTCTTGTCAAAAGGCGGGGAGTGGAACGGAGCACCAGTCTGCTCCGCACAGCAGTACGGCTCGAGATTAAGCACAAAAAGAAGTCCTTTGTTAAGTAGATTAGTGGAAACTCCTCATTCTGCGTGCTGAAAATGTGCAGTAAAGCAGCAGAGAGAGACAGAGAGAGAGAGAGAAAGGGAGAGAGAGAGAGAAAGGGAGAGAGAAGGGGTGGTGGGGGGGTAGAAAGGGCCACTTCTCTCAATCATGGTCACTGGAGCCATTACTGTTCATAGCTAATGTCGTCCTTTCAATCCTTTCAGCAGGTCTGCCGCTAAGGCGACCGGGCAGGAGAAAATGGCCCGCGTCTGCTCCTTTAGATTTCTAGCTGTTCTGCACGGAGGAATTAGGCTAAAACTAAACAAATTGATCTCATTTCCTCTCTGCTGTCACAGAGAGAGTGTGAGAGACAGAGAGAGAGAGTGAAAAGTGCTGACCTCATGACTGTGTCAGCGGTTGCTGGGGTGATAGTCTGTGATTGAAGGGTTGACCACTCGACTGCAAATAATAAAACTCTCCTTAAGATTTGAGACATGATCATTAACAAAAGTCAAAAACAGTGAAAAGCTAGAAAAACCTCAACTTTCTGCCTGAACAACTCAGTGAACAACCATATGAAAGCTGCTTTTTTTCTGCCAAGGGTCAAATTACAGAGATAAATTTTTGTTCAACTGAGCATAACTACAATGGTTGCAGTAACGAGGAGTGGTGGCCAACGCAAGTAGGAATCTGGTCAATCATCCCAACACTGTCAGTATTTGCTAAAGTATAGTCCTTTGGCTAGGTGGCTACAATACGTAGCCAATCATTCAAACAATAGTAGAGCTAGTTGGTTAAGTTAGAAAAGACAGAAAAAACTTATATTACTCATTATACACTCTGCTGGCACCTCAGACATCTAGCGACAGTAGAGAAACCGAAAGAGAGAATGAACAGTTCTGTCGTGAGAAACTGCAGATTTTTCACAAAGTAGGTCCTGTGCATACAATGTTTATTATAACTAATACCATGCACTGCAGTCATTTTACCACAGTTAGACTATAAGGGGCCACTTTAATGGTGGGTTTAAAATGCACAGTAGCTAGTGCACTCACTGGTAGTCGGTCAGGTACTGAAGATACTTTGGTTTGTGTGGAGCAACACTGTGGAAAAGAGCCCCTGACAAAATGTCTGCCCTATTCAAGACTGGTTCGCAGAACAACTTGACAGCATCGTCTTCCAATATAGAACCACCCAAATCCAATCCAACAGAGGAAATACAAAAGGGTCAATAGTACATTCACACATGACCCAACAGCATAACATGAACATAAATACATTACCAAAATTTGACAGGTGACATACCTGAAAGTTAAACACAAAAATATTGTGTGGTTTTATATTGAATGTGTATGTGGCTAATTTCATTGAAGAGTCACACTATTTATAATGTAAATTATAATAGACCATGAAACAGACCATCACATCTACAAATCATTTACTGTTTGTGCGCGTGTGCATTAATGCACTCTGGCTCTACCTGGGATGTGCTTAGCCCAGCCGATGTTGACCACTAGCTCACGGTCAGCCAGGTCGCAAAGCGTGGTCAGAGCCTTGATGTCACTGTCCGGCACGGTGGGGTCAGGCATGGCATAGATCTTCTCAGGCTCAGCCACCAGCAAATGTGACACAATCTTGTTATCTGCAAGGCAGCCAAAGGGGACTGTATTTGAACACCGAGGAGAAAACACAGAAAAAAAGACAGAATGGGATTATACGAGCACGGTCACAAAGAAAAAACAGCGTTCATCAGCAAATAGTTCAGCAGACCAACAAGAACTATTGACTATACTGTTCTTCCTCGAGGAGAGACCGGCAGAGTCGTTAAAACACTGGCAGCTTTTCTTCTCTGAATGAATGCACAGCCTCATTCACTTTGACACAAAATTGAACTACAAGCTGTTTTTTTTGCTGCAGGTGCTCATTTAAAAAAATTCAAGGAAAGAATCTGCTCCCATTTGAATGCATTTACGTTTTGGAAAACATGGCATTTTAATCCAAAGCAAAAATGACCAAGTTCTGAATTACACTCTTAGTGGTGCTGTGCTGATTCATAAAGGAGTTGTTATACTGGGCAAGAAGACATTCAGATAAGAAAAACAACATTTCAAAGCACGTCACATCTGCGGATGAGGATGGAAGACGTAATTAGTGACAGTCTTACTATTAATTTGGTGTTTAATCATCTATAGCAATGCAATATGATAAGCAGACAGAACCCAAATAACATGCTAGAAGCTCGGTGTGTGTGTGTGTGTGTGTGTGTGTGTGTGTGTGTGTAGGCCAAAAGAAAAATCTCCTGGCTCCAGTGT
This sequence comes from Brycinus macrolepidotus, assembly GCA_037974445.1. NCBI lineage: Eukaryota > Metazoa > Chordata > Actinopteri > Characiformes > Alestidae > Brycinus > Brycinus macrolepidotus. The sequence continues at coordinate 36,813,981 of JBBPCZ010000001.1, read as the reverse complement.
GTATATGTGTGAGGTAGGGGTGAACACATACACATCACTAAATTAAAAACAATTAACTACCCTTAAAAGGGGAAGAAAAAGAGAGTCAGAGGGAAACAGAGAAAGAGAAAAAGAGGGAGGAGGGGGGTTTGGAGGGATGTGTGCTGAATCCATCGACCCAGTCTCTCCACTCCTGGGGACAGAGAGAGAGAGAGAGAGAGGCAGAGAGAGGCAGAGAGAGAGCTGTGCTATCTCTAGGTAAATCTTATTTAATGTTTCCCTAATTAGAATCAATGCAACCCAATTTCTAAACCCCCATGCCTTTGTTATGTGAAAATAATCGATCAGGAAGGCTGTGGCCATGCTCAACCCTCACCCCCTCCCCACTCGTTTAGAGAGGAGAGGCCGCAGAGCACACACAGCACACGCAGCCTGTGAGCAAAAGTGCGCAATACATGCGCTCCAAAGCACTGACAATGGAAAGGCTTTTCCAGATGTGTCACTGGGTTTCAAAAATGCCAGTGGTTGTACACATCCAAAGCACTGCCGGTTATCACGTGGTAAACTGACACTAGTTTATCCTGATCAAGATTTTAAACACAAACTGTAGTAGCGCAGTGCAGGGTTTGGCAGAATAGCTTTATCTACTCTATTGTCTCTTGTGGCTGGAAGCCATAGCATCAAAAGCTCTCCACCAGGCAAGGGTACAAAAATGAAAAAAAAAATAGAGAAAAGAAATCATAGTAATGAAATTGGATGAAAGCTGGACTGTGAGAATAAGCCTTGAAATAAGTTGGTCTGGATAGATGAAAATAAAGCTAACCCTGGCAGAGGGGATCAACAGGATTAGATGAAAGGTTATTCAGTGCCCTGTGTTTCTAATTTGATTTCTGCGGCTGCAATAATTATGATTATTTCTGCTGCTATCATGCAAAAAAACATATTGTATTCCGGGAGAATATGCTAGCATTAAGTAAAAAGGCTTTAGGGCCAAATCTGTTAAGCGCTGCCGTGCTGTCTGGTTGCCGAGCAGTCAGACAGTGTGGAAGAGCTGGTACTGCGGGTTTGATGTCTTTGCCAGATTGGATTTAATCCGGATTAGGCCTCTCTCTCTCTCTCTCTTTTTCTCTCTCTCTTTCTCTCTCTCTCTCTTTCTCACACACACACACACACACACACACACACACACACACACACCTTGTCTACTGGGTCTGTCGCACACACCACATCTGCCTCTCTCTCTTTCTCTCTCTCTCTCTCACTCTCTCTCTGCTCTATTCCCTGTTGCAGGGAAAATGACTAAAGTATGGACAATAGGTTATAGTTATTTAG
>JBBPCZ010000001.1:36781410-36812520 GCA_037974445.1 Brycinus macrolepidotus | reverse complement strand
TATAATTTTTTTTATTTTTTATTTTTTTCTTCATTCTTTATTTTTTGTACTTGTAATTTTAATGTAGAAGGAACTTGACTGGCCAATTATATGTGTAAATGTATGTGAGCAGAAAATGTGGAAAAAGGTTCTTCACAGACATCTTTGGGCATAGAAAATAAGTTATATGAACATATAAAGATCAGGTGTAAACTTACATGGCTTTTTGGGAGGCAGGGCAAGTTGTGGGTTCAGGTAGGGGCTGTTCTCTGCATCTATCCGGCGTTTATATTTCTGTCTGCCACCACGCACCCGGTCCAGCCGCACTCCTGAAAGACATATACAGACAACAAGAAATTCACATCGGCTCATCACAGGTCATTAACACCAGTTATCTCCAAGTGAACACTTGACTCTACTTTTATGCATTAGACAGACGCTGTTATCCATAAAAACTTACATTTTAATCACAGTTTAAATACAGGTGACTCAAAAATGTTAACCCTTTCAGCTTTGGGTGCATTTAACATGTAATAAATATTGTCATGCTAATCCGTCCCCATAAGTTTTCATTTGTTCTTAACCATATTAGCATTTGAGATGAAGTACTCCTTTATTTAAAAAGTTGTGGAACGTGGATGGGCAAGCAGCGGGCTCAGCCAAAACTGAGCAGCAGCTGTCAGAGGCCATTTCAGAGTCACAGACAGAAGATGGTCAGCTGCTGATGGCCACTCTCTCAATGTGATATCCGTACACACACCTGCCCATTTCCCGACTGTGACCTGTGTGTGACTGCGCCTGCGTGCATGTGTGTATGAGACAGAGAGACTGCTTGAAGCCACAACAAAGACTAAAATCTAGTCAACATATTTCATTATAAGAACAGGGCTGTGTTCAGTTCTGAAAGAAAACTGAGATCTCACCATTATAGCTCACAGTAGAGTAATTCATCAGCTGTTGGAACGGTCAATGCACACATTTTCACGGTTTGATCAAAACAATCTTCTGAAATTTCAAGGACACTGTGACAGGCTGTGATGGATACACTGGGAAGGCACTGAAACTTCAATGTAAATATACTGATTAGTGTTGTCCACTGTTTGAAACTTTTTTCTTTTTAAACACATTCACTGTTTATTTGTGTGTGTGTGTGTGTGTGTGTGTGTGTGTGTGTGTGTGTGTGTGATTTTAAAAAATATGCCTGTTTCATTCACTTTGTAACTTCTGTTAGACCAGAAGAAAAATACCTGATGACCAGTTACTTCAGTTAATTTTCAAACATCATTCATGTTAACATGTAAGATCCATCCAAAATATCTTGAATGTTTTGTACCGTCCTCTCAAGCAGGTGAGCAGATGATGGATAGACACATATACACATACATACAAAGGCCACTCTTCCTCATATACACACATATACACACTTTGCTAGTTTTACTTGCACTTGGGTTAACATGAACCTGTAGGTCTTTATTCGTCTATTGCGCTCACAGTGTAAGAAAAGCAAATGCTAAAAGGCTAGACTTGTATGTTGCCTCGACTTAAAGGAGTAAAAAAGTAAAAATTTAAATAAACTTTTAACAAATAATGCCTCATGTTCTTTGTCATTACACTGTTGGCTCCTCTGCCAAGCAGATATAAGCGGCATCTGACAGGTTTCTGCAAGCTGTCACACTTAGTGTCTGAGTGAACAGTGAAACCTATTGATCAAATAATTATTCGTCATTTCTGGGGCCAGTGTCAGCAGCTCCCCATGGATATGATCATGAATCCTCATAGTTCTGCCCGTAAATCTTGCCCTGCCTCTAAAACTCTGATGTAAAATGCTGTACCATGTCTACACCTGAAGCCTTTCTTAAGCCACTCTCCTCCTCATGGTTTTCCTCCCATCATTCTGGAGCTGTCAATATCCCCATACAAGTCCAACGCAAGGGGCCAGTAATTCAGTGAGGTGCGACGGTTGCGAAAACTCCGAATCCAATCCCCCCCACCCCCCACCTCACCGGCTGATACGGCCGAGTGCAGCGCCTTAAAGACCTGTCCCCCACTTTTAATTAATTGACATACAAAAGAGCCTTAATTTAATTATGCAAACCTCTCCAGGGGATAGGTAGTTTCCGTGGAAACCACTTAAAGGTGGCCCAGGAGCCGTTTCATGTAGCCGACAAGAGGGAGAGTGGAATTGGACAGGACTTCATGCTGGGCCAGTCCTAGGCTTACACTTAAAATGTACACAGTTCTAGAACGTGGGCACTTCTGAATTAAGCTGAAATTGGCGTCTTCATCTGGAAATGTATGTTTCTTTAGTGATTAATCACTCACCAATATATCTGATACCAATTTTTCGAAACCAATATCCAATACTGTGGTATTCTTTTGTAAGCCCAGAACACTGAATGTATGTCCAGATATAGAAAAATACTGAGTAAGGGTTAAAGTATACAACATCTATCCTGTTTTGGGATGTAGTTTAATGAACACTAATTATCCCTGGCCTTGCCATGGCTGTGTCTTTCACAGAGAATACGACATTGCTCCATAGGACAAAAGAGAAACAGCTTATTCTCACATTCTGCGGAGGGGATCCATATGCATATAAGCACAGTCACAAACGTACAGCTCACTGTACACAAAAATAGATAAAGGTCTTAAAAAGATGTCATGTCACCTTCATAGCAGCCAAAATAGGCACTGACACACAATGCTCGAATGCTTACAGCTTCTCATCTTAACAAGTCCCTGCCGTAACCGGACCAGGCCCCTGCTCCACTGCTAAGACTGTGGGTGTGGAGAAAGGTTTATTGTGCTAATTCACTGCTACAGCGGCCCCCCACTTGTAATGGCATCACCTGCAGTCTGCGCAATCTTACCACCCCGTCCTCCCTCCCCTCTCGCACCCCCCCTCTTCTGCCGCCTGGCTAATGCCGCCCAGATTTATGGAGCTTTTATTAGCCTGGTCAGGTTACTAACACTCCAGTCCAAGTTTACTGGAACACCACACCACCTCTAACAGCTAGAGAGTAAACAGAAAAAAAGCTCTTCGTTAGGTAAAATCAGTCAAGCCTACCATTCATATCAGGGGTGTTGGTAAAATCATATTGCTTTAATAAAGCAAAATATTGAATGTACAAAAATGTATTGTGGTATATTCCTGTAGCATGTGGTAAAAACTGTTGCATTAATACTCAGTGTAGAGTACCTGACTGATACATGCTGGGACAGAAAAGTGTGCTGATCAGCACAAACAATTTGGATCTGCAATAAAGTCTTGACTGAGAATGGTCTCTTCGTGGAATTAGGAAGCACTAAGTTCTGATAGATGGCGTGTGCCTTGTATTAAGTAAAAAAGCAGTAAGTCCCACATCAACACACCTCTGGGGTTATTTGGTTTTCTGTTGTATTAGAAACACACTTCCCTATCCTCTAAAAAAAAAAGGTGCAATCAAAGTTGTCTGCGTGATGCCACAAAGAATCATTTCTTGATTCTTCCCTAAAGACCATCTTGCCTGGAACTCAAGGCTAACAAACTCCTTGGTACACACTGCAAACACCGCACAAGTATGCTTGTTTCAACAATGCGTCTGTCCTGCGAAGGGCCATCTATTGGCCTGTGACTATAAACCAACCAGGCGCCATGCTGCACATGTTCCTCCGTTGCTAGATAGGGTTTCACACATGCGCAAGGATGCAATGGGCTGCTGACAGTTTGTTTGACTGCGTATCCATGTGCTGGTATGAAGTGGCGTTGACAAATAACACTGCTTCACAGTCCGCAGGCTGCCAAATCTGCACTGTGCCTACTATTTGAATAAGGACAAGACCCTTAACAATGTGAAGTATTGTATGCGGTTCAGCTCTTCCACATACTTTCAGTGAAGCAAAAGAGGTCACATACAATTCGTAGAAGGATTACTGTATCCCTATATTTGTCAATTATAAAATAGATGCATGTATTCCTTGAAAGTAGGGGTGTCCAGCCCGGAGCTGGTAAATGAGAGCCAGGTGAGAGAGCCATTCTGATAATGTTTCTGCTCTTGGATACCTACTAAATCTGGCAGGGATATCCCAAAACAGTGCTCTCTAGTTCCATCACCTACAGTTTTTGTGAATTTATTATTGCTATCTTCCGGGCAGAGGCCTGCTTTATTCTTAAAGACACTATCGTTCACAGCTGTTTTGGAGAGATATTAATCTTTTGATTACTTTCTCGAGAATGAGCAGTAACATGGACCTGACATGTTTTCAAGACAGCTTCAGTCGCCGCACCCACCAACATAAACATGACAAGACAGTAAGGAATATTCATTTCACCCACTGTAAATCCACAGCATATTACAAGACACTATGCTGGTTTAATTAAGCTGACAGACATGAGTCTTGTTTAGAGCTGTGAATATAGGAATTTTATTTTTGTCCCATTTTAAATGAGCCACCTTTTTTCCTTTTACTAGAACCCCACAGATGACCATAAACATCTTACGAGGCTTGTTTCGAATTTCACAGGTGGCGTGGATCCTGTGAGCTGTCTGCAGCTGTTTTACAGGAAAGTGTGTGCAAAGCAATCAGGCTACCAGCAAGTTGAGGCTCTTTAAAAAATTAATCAATCGAACATGGCCAGAGACTTCTGACGTCAGTTGCCATGTGCCACCGAAAGAAGATGCATCAAGAGGAAGGTCATCAAAAGGAAGAAGAAAAAGACAAGGCAGGCATGGAGTTGAGACAGTAAAGACCATTAGCGGTAGAACAAGTGTCTCCATAGGCTTACTAAATGACCCCCTTTAAACCAGAAAAAGTCCAAGTACCTGTGCATTGAGGGACACAACCTCAACTATGAATGACAATAAAATAAGATGCTTTTACCCAGGGCAGGGTGCTGATTAGACTATTGGTGTGAGCAAACCTCCCACAATGCATTTTTTTCCGCAGTATAGCTAAGCATGGGTACAGACATCCGGTCACTGCATATTTTGCCTAAAAGACAAAACCCATTCCAGAGTCATTTGAGATTGCTTTGTATATATGTAATTAATGAATTAATGTTATGCCATCCTAACATGCTTAAATGTTACTTGGCAGTTTACATCTTACATTAGATATAAGTACATCCTTATAACCAGATGAGCATGGCCCATTTGACGATAATTATGAAAGTCTTTAGCAGCTGACAAATAGCAGACCATTCAACAGAGGTCAACTGCTCTGTCATTTCAAGAATATGCTCATAAGTGTTGCTGTTTAACAGGCATAATAACTTTAAACAGTAAGTGTAGCACAGCGTCTAAAACTTACTACTACTTTAAACCAACTATTGCCCAGCTGGTTGGACATTAGAGTTGGTTGGGCAGGTAAAACAAAAAATAATAAAAAAGGAGAGGTTAACTGGGGGCTAAAATGTACTTAGGTCAGGAAGGCTGAAAACATGTTCAAGTGTGTGGGCTCACACTGAGCACAGAGGGAGGTACTGCATCAGTTTTTAGTGCATACATGCTTTCTATTTCTACCTGGCGTAAAACAGTCATTGGTCAATTAGGATGCATTGCACTGTATTCCATCTATCCTTCTATCTTTCCATCTATCCATCTATCCATATATCCAAGCAAGACTGCAGCTGAGAGATATGTGGAAACAAAGCTGACATTGCACCTTCTCCTGCATGAGTACACTAGCATGGCCTATAAGCCCTCATCCCATCCCCCCACCCCCAATCAAAGACAAACCTGCACCTTCGGAAAGGATTTCAATCAAGCTAGAAGTTAAGCCTGCCAGATTACCGGTTCACTGTAAAAAGGAAACCAAGCAGGAGGTTTCCAGGGAAGACGCAGTTAACTTCACATGGTTGTTCAGGAAAGGGAACAGCCTAAACACTTAAGGCCAATGTGTAACTGTTTAAATAACTGTCTGTGGTTGTTATCTAGCTCAAATAAGCAGATGGAGTGGGCAACATTGTATTTTATTGTTGTCATCACAATGTGCTTTTATGTTCTTGAGCATATTACGAATATTATCTGCACTTAAAGAACACTGCCCATGTGCAAGTTCTCTTAAAAGGAAAGCCTAATGTGTAGTTAGATCATTATAAAAATGTCTTTTGTAAAATATGGTACTACTGGTTCTTTTTCTGTGACAACTCATCAAACTTCAAAAACACAAAAGACACTGGCTCATGTTTACAGACTACTGGCTCAAAAAAAGCAATGTGACACAAGTCTCTAGCTATGTCATGTTATTTAAAATAACTAAATAAAATCAGGGACTCCTGATTGTGAATCACGAGGCTTCATTTTCTTCATAGTTTTAGATTAAAATGTAATGTAATCACTTATTTATCAGGGTACCAATCATTGGCCTGTTCATATCGGTTCAGCCCGAGATAGCATACAGAGTAGTAATATATAACCTTAGAAGGTCAGAAATATTAGCAGTTATAGTGACATCAATTTAAACTTCCTGTGTATTGTAATTTATACAAATAGCAATAGCATATTTTCAGCAGCAGAAGACACAAGACACAACATAATTCTTTCTTACGTTCTCCATCATTTCTGAGATGGACCCAATCGGTCTTTTTTTTTTTTTTTTTGGATTGTTTGTTTTTTTTTTTCACAGAAGGAGCATTCACAAGCTGCCTTATTCTGGAGTTGTACTGCTCCACCACTATGCATGCCTTTATTAGGCCCAAACTGTGCTGTTCCAGCAGAGAAGAAAACAAAGTGCATGGTGAGAGCCAAGGCTCAGTGCTGTGTGGGGGACACCCCCATTCTGAGAGGAAGAGAGGAGTGCTGGCTGCAAAACCGCCAGAGTTTCCACATCAGATGCAAATGGGCCAGGAACAAATGAACATGGCCAAGCAACTGGACTGCTGGTTGCCAGATCCCCTGAGTCCTGCACGAATTAGTTATTAAATCTTCACTGGGAAAGAGAGGAAGAAACAGGGAGGGAGAGAGAGAAAGAGAGAGAGAGAGAAAGAGAGAGAGAGAGAGAGAGGAGGCATGGGGGGTGTTAGACACTGTCATCTCAATCTCCCTCCTAATCCAATGAGAATTTATTTTCACTGTCGCTGTAAATGTAGCCCACTAAGCTATGGAACAAGTGCACTCTGTGGTGCACTTCATGCATAAAATAGGAATTTCTATTTATTTTTCTGATGTTCAAAGCCGTTAGACTCCCTATTGCTCACTCAAACACAATCACTCCACACCCCTCCCGGATATATGTGTATTTTTCTGCCATAACGTAATTACAGAGTGAGGCAAATATTGACGACATTTGTCTTGCGTGGCTCTGTGTGTTCAGATGTTCCACGCAAACCTGTTCAGAATTCCTGGCGGGGCCTCTAGCACTGTGAGTGGGCAGCTGTAGAAGTTAAATATCGGAACGCTGTGCTTTGAATTTGTGGACATCGGAGCCGGCTGCTTTGAATTTTCTGAGTGTGTTGTGAAAGATTTCTGCTCATGCTCGGCTTAGCCCTCAGTGAGGATTTGCATCCTGTGAAAATGTGCTGACCACCAACGAGTAAACAGACGTGACCATCTTGACAAACAAGCCAAGTTCAGTGTGTGTGTTTGTGTGTGTTTATGAAGGTTGTTAGCTATTTATTTTGATCACCGCAGGTGAATTAGATAACACATTTTAGCCCAAAATCACTACTGCAAAAGTCCAATTAAAGGGATCTCCACTGATCTTTCAAAATAAGTAGATGGTTAAAGAGACAGCTTTAATGAAAACATTGCTATTCTCTAAGTGGAGCTGAACAACTCCAACTGCACAACTACACTTTCTAAAACTGATTCAGAAATGTATAGCCTGCTAGAAAAAAAAGCTGACTCAGTTATGCTCGCTCTTGCTCAGTGTCTCTTCTTTCCCTGTTTCCTAAGATCCTCTATACCTGAATGAGACCCTCCTTCAGTCCACCACACCCTACACACACACACACACACACACACACACACACACCTACCTTAATAAAGAGTCATCTGAACAAGCTCATTTATTTTCCAGAAAATTAACTCACTTTCAGTCCTGATTAATGATTTTAATCTAAATGAATCAAATTAAAAATTGAAAATTATATTTCCAAAGCCCACAAAAAAGGGGGAGGGGGGACAAGGAAAAAAGACCATTCCCAGTTAACAAATGAGCCTTCATATATTAAAAGATGACCAGAAGGAGAGGGGGGACTCTAATGAAATGTGTCCAGAGTTCCTACATCCAGTGATACAGTTGAGAACGATCCCACTGGAAAAAAAAAGCCTCATTTAAATCCACAGAGAATTACCAAGTTATCTTCTTTTCTTAATTATTATGTCAAGCTCTGTCCATAACCTGCTTTGAATAAGAGATATGGATATCCCTTTCACCAAATGCAGACACACACACACACACACACACACTCACAGAGGAAGACTCGTGTACAAACTCCATACTGACTGCCCTGTTCCTCGATGGGGCGTCAATGGTGAGCTGTCAAACGCTCAGGCAACTTAATAGATAAAGTGATGAACGGCAATCATTTCGGGTGCGGGAACATTGCTGAGAGCCGATATGTGGACGCTGTTTGATCGGATCACCATTGGATTTCTCCCACTTCAAACAGCTTCAGACTGCTCCTACTGGATACAAAAGGATCTGTGTTGAGCGGATATCGATAGATTCACGCTTTTGTTGCAAGGGCGAAACAAACAAAACAAAAATCAGATGAAGAGCAACACACACACAAACACACACACACACACACACACACACACACACACACACACACACACACACAGTTTGTGTGCAGTTCTTGCTAGCTGGTCAGTGATTTCCCTCTTTCAGGGTTATTATGAGAAAATAAGGCAAAGGTTGTAGCACTCAGGGCCGTGATGGAGTGACAAGAAAATAATTGAAATGTTGGAATTCAGAACTGGAAACATGCTGCTATCTAATGGTCTTCTCCGACCACACATACAGGCACACAAACACACATACACGTGCAGCTGCGCCTGGCTCTTCCAGCAGCCGAGCTGTCCTCACAGGCTGGACTATGGCAGTGGTTTTATGGTAATTGAGGCGGTTATATGAGGCAACCACGGACGGCTCCTTTCTTCCACCGTGCCTTCAAGAGGAATAAGCAGGCGTTATCTTCGGGCTGACAGAGCCTCCCAATTGTTGACTCAATAATACAAGAGCTCTCTTATCGGGGCTCTGAGGTGACTGATTGGCAGGCCGATATGTTTAGACAATGTGGGGTATTCAAACTGCATTCACCCAGGGCCCTGCACTCCACCTGGGAGAGAGTGGAGTAGGGAAAGGAGGGATGGGAGAACGGGAGAATTAACAATGCGCAATAGACTGAGTTTGTTTAAACATTTCTACACTCCCTGTTTGGATTTAAATGAGACTCAGCCACTCAAACACGACCTCTGTGTCTTCATCAGGAATGACAAGATAAACGAGGTCACAAGGAAGGAGAGGGCTGTGTTATTATTAGCAAAAATATATAAATGACATATGAAGAGTTTAATTCCAAAATGCTGTATATCCATCTGTAAAAATTTTTGGACATACAGAGATTTGGAAAAAATATGACAATTATGTAACTAGATAATATATACAAGACGTATGATGCAAAATACATTTTTGTTAATCATCATAAATGATTGACTTTTGACAATATATAAAAATAGCCCATAATGCATCTTGGGTTGAAATGCAGAAAAATGTTTTACGGCAATTATATTGCTACTAGGTGATGAACAGAACTATGTTAGACGGCATTTCTCATTTGAAAATTGCAGCCTTCCGCAAAATCAGTCTTGTAACGGGCATTATTGTGAAAAAAAAAATATTTTCCACAGTCCTAGCGCATGTATGAACAAAATTCTAGGTCCTGCATAACAGTGCAGTAGCGGTCCTCTGTTTGAGTGAAGGATTAAAACACGAGACATGACCCAATGGTAGTCAAACTCTGACAAACAGTGAGGTGTTAAAAGCAGATGGCCACTGGGGGAGGGGGGCGTCCAGCAGCGGCCGGCACTGTGGCCTCTTAAGGATGTGATTTGTGCTGTGATTTGGCCTGACGGTGGACTCGATGAGAGCAGATCAGTGAGGTGTGGGCTGTGGGCAGGTGGCCGTTGGCTACCGTGGCTCCACCAGCCATTCCATTAAAGGCAAGATGGAGTGCCTTCCTCTCCTCCAGATACACTTCCACATCAAACGGAGCAAATGAGATGCAAAATGAGCCTACAATCTGTCAAAGTACAATGTAATTTTAGGGTCTGATGCGACAGCCTCCTGCTCTTTCTTGTTCCCAGTGTTTTGTGCTGTTGCCTGTTTGATAACTGTTTCTAATTAAGTCTGCTTGTGTGTGTAGTGTGAATATACACAACGGTTCCATCATGGCATAGTTGTGCCATTAATATAATTAGCATTAGTGCTAATCAGCTAGTGTGACCTAATTTCCGTAAGGCTAATGTTGTGCACAGTTTCAGTTTTCATTCCTCCCACACCTCTAATGCCATAGTGTTCTCTCCCTCACTTTCTCTCTCACACACTCTGTCCCCGGTGTCCCAACCAAGTAGGCTTTGATCCTAACCTATTAGTTGATGTGAACTGCTTGTTCAAGTGTACACTTGAGAAAGGGTCCTATTAAGAAACAACAAAATTCACAAGTAAAATCTTCAAACTCTTTCTGGGCAAATGCAGTTCTGTCCTAAAGGCTGTTATTTACAGTAGAGTCAAAAGTGTGTGCATGTGTGTGTATGTGTGCACATACCGGGTTAGGTTACTATTATGGCTGAGGGGTGAGCTGCTTAGTGAGCTGTGTGCCTGCATTAACGGGGCCTCTCTCTGCCTCAACAATTCCTTGCCACTAAATGATCTAATTAAAGTCTCATCAGTCGTGCGTCTCAGGCCAAGCTTCTCAACTTTGCACACGCACACACACACGCACATGCACACACAGACAGACACACACACACACACACACACACACACACACACACACACACACACTACCCACTACTCTCTATTCTGCAGCAGAAGGGTAAGGCTTGAGTGAAAGCACACAAAAACTAACAACTAACAAAGTACGTGTAGAAAATACCAAAATATTCCAGCAATGCTACTTTACATTCATAATAATTTCAGTCTAATAGAAAACGCAAATGCACGGAAAAGTTCAAGAACTCACACAAACATTCAACACATTTACCAATGCTGAAAAATCCTCAGTCACCACTAACATGGCTTTTTTGTGACAGGTCATAGTCTATCAGGAGCTGGGAGATTGCAATGGCATGGGCCTTCAAACAGGAGGTCCAGTGCTGGCAGGCGGCTGAGTGACACTGGCTGTCTGGCTGATGGAGGGCGATTGCATTGGCAGGCCCTGGAGCAGCGGACTGTGTGTGTGTGTGTGTGTGTGTGTGTGTGTGGGGTGGGGGACTAGCGACAAGGAGAGAGTAGCGGGTTAGTGCTAGGGGGTGGGCCACTTTGGTTAATATGAAGTAGGGGGAAAGGCTGATGGGGTTGTGTTGAGGTGGGAGTAGTACACCTGCAGGCTGATATTGGCCTGTCTATGGGGTGGGAAATGGGTAATTGCGGTTTCTCTGTACCCTGTGTGTCTGCTGAACTTTTTATACTATGCCATCAGTTCCTGTGTGAGTGTCTACAACTATTGATTGCCACATTAAAGGTTGCCTCCAATAGTGTGGTTTAGATTAGATTAGATGGATTAGAATTATTTATGACTCAGGAATTACATGGGATAAACCTTTCTGTTCTGTGGTCCACAGGTTCCAGGTACTGAGTTTCACCAAGTACCAAAGTGTTAATGCTAAATAATGAGAGGACGTGGTTAGTATTAATGAGATCATCCTAACTTGATGTAACGAGGAGTCTGGTATTTCCTGTCATGTACCTTTTGTCTTTTAGGCATTGCAAAAAACATCTCTTGACACTTCTCTGCGTACATCGAAATACCCACACCCCCTAAAAAAAACCAGACAGCATTCAATTAAATTAATCAATTTAAAAGATACAAACGAGTCCCTCGCAATAGGCTGCCATTAACTGACAACAGTCTAGGGTCTAACTGCTTCGGTGGACAAAGGATGTTAAACTGTCTCGACTAATAGTCTTTTACCATTCAACCACAGACAACTATTCAGCAACGTTAAGGCAGTAACTGCAGTGACGCAGAGGTGTGTGTGTGTGTGTGTGTGTCTGTCTGTGTGGGTATACATGTTTGGGTGTGGATTAAACGAGTAATATGTGTGGGAAAAAACTGAGGGTGCAGTGGAGTGACGAGGGTATGACCCACCAAAATCAGCCCTCTAATTCTTCCTCTAAAGAACCTTCACTTGTCAGTCAACTTCCAGACTCCAGCCGGCTCTGCAGAGGACTGACAGGTGTACAGGGGGCACAATAACACTGAGTGTGTGTGTGTGTGTGTGTGTGTGTGTGTGTGTGTGTGTGCGTGTGTGTCCGTGTGTGTGAGTAAGTGAGTGATACTTGTCATGGGTTAGCTATATTCAGCTGTTAGCAGTTTGTGGTGACATTTTCTTTTGATGTACTTGCCTCTCTACCTTTTCACACAGCCTATGTGAAAACACAGCCGAATATTGTAGGAACCTTTTTTTTTTAACAGATAATGAATAATCATATCTTTATGTAAACAGAAATTATCTGTCAGTTTACAGCAAAAGTGGAGCATAGGAAAATTAAAGAGATATCCTGCTTCAGAGGCCGATAGCTGTGGGGATGTAGTTGATAGATGAACACACTGTATCAAATTAAACAGGTCGTCCCAATACTATTTTTGGATGAGAAATTAGCAGGTGTCCAATGACGTGCCTTGTGGAGAAGCAACTCTGAATATAAATGCATTTATAATGCTTTGTTTAATGCCTGTGACCTATTTAACTGCAAATTACACAACTGCTTCTGCGCACACTGTCATTTGAACTGAATACAGTTGTAGACATTTGTTTGTAGAGATACTGCAAAAAAGGGAATTAGTGGAGTTTCATTATTGCAAGGTAAGGGCCTTGTGTAGTATAAGTGTGGAATTTTTTGAGTAAAGTTGCTGGTTTGGGAACACATACTGGGGCCTGGGTTTGTGTGTGTCATCATGACTGCAGGAATGCTCTGCCTCAGAGCTGCCTGCTAGCCTGCCAGCCCCTGCCATTCCCAGATTGCTATTATCTAGCCTCTCAAAGCCAGCAGGTCCACACCGAGCCAAATTTAGCCTGCACAGTACCTCCAAGGCCTCTAGTAGAGCAGCCTGCCACTCCAACCTCTTCCGTCCACGTCTGCCCTCTCCTCTTCAATCACTCTAGTCCATGCAAAGATTGTTAGAGGGTGTGATGATATACACATCATGTGCCTACAGAGATTGTGTGCATGTATGTTTATTTGTATATGTTTGGCCTAGGTGCTCTGGCTAAGCGATGATAAGCCAAACAGAAAGGCAAATGCTTTTTGAGCTATTCTGCATAGCAGAAGGCTGTGATCAGGTCATGGCATGGCCGCCAGCACCGATCCGGACACAGAGGAATCGGGACAAGGCTCTGGGCGCCAGCTGTGCATGCGGGCTGGCCACTGCCAAAAGCGCCATCCCCGCCCCCATAACCAAATTAGCCCGGCCGGCTGGAAAAGTGCAGTCTGTGGGACCCAGCGTGGGCCCCCACTATGCAAAGAACTGGCGTCTGCAGGCAGCAGTGCAGAACTGGACATGCAGGAGAGCCCTGTCCGGCTGGCACCTTCAAGCTCAGTAAGGAAAATTGCTCACAAATTACCAAAACAAAGCAGAAGGAGGCAGCCGTGGTGGGCTAGCATAGGCAAATCCAGGCTGGGCAGTTGTGGGCTGCAAAGAGTGTTGGTTAGGAAGCATATGACATCTTGTCTGCAGACAATTCAGTGGAACCGTTGCATTGACATCGCAGACAGGTAGGTGAGTGGCTAGTCAGTAGATGCTGAACAAAGTTGTCATCCCTGCAGGGGGCATTCTTCAGTGGTGCTCACGAGAGGGAACTATCCAGAGCCAGACCTGATGGATACACAGAAATCCTGGAAGTTATCCAGGATCTATTTGGGAGTCACTCAATCAGAAGCTGCCACAGTTGCTCTAGGAGCTTATAGCAGGCTGGAGCTAGGATGCATTCACCAAGCTGCATGCATTTATTCTGGTCCACTGGGACCACTTGGCAGGAGAGATAGCCCTTGACTATCTCTCTGACACTGTGCCACGCTATCGTTTACTAAACTGTCACGACTGGTGTTTAGACAATCATGGTCTTTCCCTTAGTTCTTGTGGGCTGAGAAAGTATAAGGCATACGGCAGAAAGACGAGCCACAGCCAGTTTTCTGAAACACTTTTACAAGCAAGTACAGGCACTTGTGTGTTTCTGGAGTCTGCTCAAAAGCATCAGGAATTATGGCATGACAAGATTTTTGCAGGCAAAAGTCTGCCTCAATTAAGAGCAAGAGTGTCAGGAAGGATAACCCAGTCCCTGGCTTGCTCTCCATCCCTGAGGTGGTGAGGAGAGAGACCTCCAGTGGTCCCTCTGCCTGGTTCTAAAGGATCAGAAGCGAGAAAAGCACTAAACAGAGGTGGAGAATCTCCCAAAGTCAGCAGCCTGGGGAAATCTTCTCTTCCTGGCTCTGGTTTCCCTTTCTTTGCGTCTCGCACAGGGACTTCCACCAATCCCCCTGACGGCTTTATTCAAATGCTTTAAGAGGTCATTTAGTTGGGGATCGCACACACCAGGAGAAAAAGAGAGAATGAGGAGATCCGGGGAAGAAGGATTGGAGAAAAAGTGAAAGGGAGGGTGAGGAAGAGGAGCAGAGGGTATTTTAGTGCTGCAAAAGCTTCTGCCACCTCAGCCGAGATGCATTGTTGGAAACGCACGAAGCTGACCTTTCTCTCGCCGCCGAGAAAAAAAGAATTCTCAGCAATTAAGTAGGAGTTAATGCCCTAATTATGTGTGCCGGTTTAGGCAGTGCCAGAGGGGATCTCCGAAATAGCAAAAAGGTGGTTTGGATCGGTGGGGGCATCTCCAGCTGTTTAAGTCCCATACTCAACCTGTGCACAGAACATGCTCTGGGTTTTAAAGGGGTCAGAGGGAAGTGCAAGTTATCATCCAATTACCACTATCATCACTATCCTCTGTGTACATTTGCAGAACCAGGCTCAGCTGCAGAAAAAGAGTAAAAAGTACTGTATATGTTAGGATGCACAAAATTATGATCCATATCAAATGGCACCATCAGGCCCCTGCTTCAGTCAAGCTGGGAACTGACTACTGCTGTTGGTTTAGTGGCAAGTATTCTCTCAGCCTCGGAAAGACTTCAGGGGTCAAGATTTGGATGGCCAGCACAAATGCACCAATAGAGCATTGTTTTTTCTGCTAGGTTTGTTCACTGTAGAAACAACCTCATTCACTCTAGCTGGATCACAAGTAGATGGCAACTGCAACAGTTAAATAATGGGCGCTCTTGCACAGTAACTGCAAAACAAACCAGCTATATAAAAAATAGAATTGCCAAAGCTGACATTTAGAAACAAAGAAAAAAGCGCTATCTAGAAATAAAGTAGGACAGAATGACTGCATAATGATATCACCCCCTAGAGAGCCCTCTTTAAGACAGAGGCTCTCTATTTCGGGGAAGCAGAGGTGGGGGAGTGCGCTGGGTAGAGGGTGGTCTCAGACGGGTCCTCTCCTTGGGCTGTAAATGAATGGCGGCGTTGCATAATCCAGCAAGCCTCGCTGCTGACAGCACAATGATTTATGCCCTCCGTCAGAGGGAGAGAAGAGCGCAAGAGTGAGACATGGGCAGTGGTGGAAGGGACAGGGTGTGTAAGTATGGGAGAGAAAGTGAGGGAGAGAGGGAGAGGGGGAGAGAGGGAGCTAACAAGAGAGGAGAAGACAAGAAAAGAGAGATAAAACGGAGAGATGGTGTGAGAACACAAAACACTGGCAGAAGAGGGGAGGAGGTGAGACAGATGCACTCCAAGGAACTCCTGACGAGACGAGTCTGTCTCTCTGTGTCTTTCTCTCCAGCCTCACACGCTACTTCTCTCTGAAAGACACTCGGGATGACTTAAGTCTGACAGCTCGAAGTCATCACCATTAGAGCTAACCGCTTTGCACCACAGAGAAATGTAAAGTAATAAAAGGTTGAGGGGGAAAAAATTTGAAACAGCATCGTAATCTTAACCCGATTGACTGAGCTTTCTTTTCTCTGGCACACTGCTGTCCTGTCACATTGCTGTCATTTAATGGAAAGAGAAACTAATTTAAGAATTAGTGAATGGAAGAAGGGTTCTGTACGTCCATGTGGGTGTATCTAGTTAAATTCAAGCAAGCCAAACCAGTTATTGGCCCATTGTTTACACAGTTAAAATTTGCTAAGAGCTAACCCAGTATGAGATAGTATTCAAAAGCTTTGGAATATACCACAGAGCATACGTTATAGTAGGAACATATAGCTCTTCAGGAGCAAGTGTGAAGCCAGCATTTTTTGCAAACTATATCTTTAAAAGAGACTGAAAGACCCAATTTAGAGTATCACAGCTCTGAAACACTCTCTCTTCTCTAACACAGATCTGTGAGAATATTTGTTGGTGAGAGAGAGAAAAAAATCATAGGTACCTCAGCCCCACTCATATATAGCAAGTCTGTCTGATTTGCTTCCACACCAGCTTGCCTCCCCAGAGAGATGGTCTAGCAGAGAGAGTATGTGCTGTCAGAATCCCAAACCGAGGCCTTCGTTAGGACTGCTGCTTGCTACAACACGACCAAATAATTGGAGATGTCTAATTGCCTACTTCAGGAATTAGGTGTTACATATTCGAAAGGTGCATCCCATCACTGCCACTCTCTGCTTCTTCTCTCTCTCTCTCTCTCCCTCTCTTGCTGTCCCTGCTGAGAGTACAGCAATGTGTGTACACATTCACCAGAGAGAAAGGAAACGGGGGAGTTGCACCAGGGAGAGCTGGAGGTAACGTCTGTGTTATATCATGAAGAATGAAGTGCTTTACTATTCCCAAAGGAAGTGACAAATGAATGTTAGAAGCTTTCGAGAAAAACAGGCAAGTGTGTTGTAGCAATGGCATGGTAGCATGTATGTGGAAGATGTGCTTAAGTAGCCAAAACTACATTATGTAGTGTTGCGCAGTGACAACTGCAAGGTGAAACACATTATTCAGGAAGAAATAGAAAGAGCAAAAGAGAGAGAAAGATGTAAGAGACATATTAGGCTTTCTCTAGAGGAGCACATCCATCTGGGGGGTGCAGACATGAAGGATGAGTGTCCTGCATCATCATCATTGCCGCCATTCCTGCACACCTATTCCAGAGAGAGAACATTCTGCTCAACCATACACACCTGGGAGGAGGTGCTGTGGTTTGCGTGCAGACACGGCTTTTGTGCTCACTGTATGTTTTAGTCTCTGTGGTAATAAGTGCATCTACTGCACATATATGCCTATGTATAAACATTTCCACTTTAGAACATCCTGAACCACTATTCTGAAAATATTTTGGTGATATGTTCTAAGTATCCTAATCTCTCTCTAACAAATCCATAAACGGCCACAACTCTGTAGCTGCTTTAGCTTTAGCATTTAGCAGGCTAGTGGCGAATCTTCTCGAGGCTCTTGGACATGTCTCAGCCTGTCTGTGCACCCGTGGATGTAATTTTACAGCTGGGTGACTGGAGGTAGCCACACAGC
Source organism: Brycinus macrolepidotus (assembly GCA_037974445.1). NCBI lineage: Eukaryota > Metazoa > Chordata > Actinopteri > Characiformes > Alestidae > Brycinus > Brycinus macrolepidotus. The sequence continues at coordinate 36,794,828 of JBBPCZ010000001.1, read as the reverse complement.
AGGTGGCTAGCCCTGAGGGTCAGACAGAGAGGTAGTCGGAGGCAGCAATTTCCTTGTAGCTAGAAAGTGTGTGTATGTGTGTGTGTGTGTGTGTGTTTGCGTGCGTATGTGTTTGGGGCCCTGTACCGTGGCTAGAGAGTGTGGACCCTAAAGTGAGTTTTGAGTAGTAGTCTCCTTGCGCATATGTATGAGTTTGTGTGTGTGTGTGTGTGTGTGTGTAGGCATTTCACTTCTTTTCTAACCCAGTAGAGTGCGGGCTCTGTGATTTGGGGAGCCCTGTGGGGCTTGTTTCAGTAAGTGAAGGGATTTCATCACAACATTTGTGTGTGTGTGTGTGTGTGTATGTGTGTGTGTGTATGTTGGGGTGGGAGAGAATCCAGTTTGATCTGGATTACTGATCCTTTCCCCACCCCCGAATCTTTCCCTGGGGTGACAGGGCTAATTTCAGACACATCTTCCGCTACAGCAAGCTGCTGGCCATTGCTAAGGCCCCAACCCCCCGCAAGCCCCCGTAAGCATCCACCTTTCGGTACTTATCCTGCTACGGCCACTGACATGTCGACTTATCCCACACCTAACCACAGCTAGCCAGCCACAATTAGCATCCACTAGCAAACCTGTAAGTGTCTGAAAAGACAGTTGAGGAAGCTCATTGGAAGCAACAAACTTTTATGTTAATCTACCTTTAAAAAAACAGTGACAGTACCGTTTATGGTGACAGTCAAATGTAGAAAAATGAACAAAAAGGGATTACACTGGCAATACAAATGGTCTATATAAACAGCTGTGAGATACAATCATGCTTTTACTGGCATTTTCCTTTTCTTTCACATTAGGATACTATGTTTTCAGGAAAAGAGTGAAAATACGAAAAACTGATGAATCAATTTTCCAAATGACCCTTATTCATATGTAGAGGGAGACCTCAGTATTAAATTCAAGCACTTTACAACAAATGGCCATGCCATAGGGTGCCATTTTGATGTATGTGTGTATGGGTGGCTAGGAGCAAGAACAAAAGGCTGCTATTTGTCTGCATGCTCATGGGGGAAGGTGCCATATCAAACATGCAGCTACATCCTTCAGAGCCTTCTGAAAACGGGCCCCTACGTATCAATTACCTACCTGTCACCAGCACCGGTCGCATAGGCAAATCGGCCTGTGTAAAGCAACAGTAGCACTGAATAGGATTGCTGTGAGTGTTTCCATGCGGTGGGTAAGAGTGAGGATGTGAAAGAGCAACATTTCAGATGCATACATGGACAAATGAGCATGCATTTCCAGCCATGATTAAAATTATATGTACAGAGATAAATGCATGTATGCAGGATTGAGAAAACACACAGAAATGTGAACCTGTGGGGTGTTTGTGCCTGCTGTTACTCCCTAGCTGTGTTGTTTTGGTATAATGTGAGCTGACCGTTAAGGTCTACATGAGGCAAGCTTGCTGCAGGCTTGTGTGTGTGTGTTTCCAAGCGAGTGTGTGTGTGTACTTGTGTGTCTCTCTGAATAAGGAGCAGCCTACCTGATCATGACTTAAAGGGAAAGGATGTTTGTGCGCACACACGGGCACACTGAAGCGCACATACACTCTTTCCCCTCGCCTGTGGGTCTGCACTGAGACTATGAGGCCTGTCAGCACCTCCACACACACCTGCACATTTCAAACAGGTCCTATTTTGTGAGTGACAGAAGCAGAGCCTTCCCCTCACAATCTTTCTCATCTCCCCTCACCGCATGTATGACGGCAATCCGTTCGGAAGCAGACAGAACATTCCATGTCCACTCCAATGAGAACGAGAGAACGAACGAGAGATAGGAAAGAGAGGAGAAAGGAGCAAGAGGAGAAAAGCAGCAGGGAGTGGACGAGGAGAATATCTGTAGTTTTCTACCTTGATAAACCCATAAACACTTACAAATAAAGGTGTTCTTTGGAGTGACACCTCCTACCTCTTTTGGTTCTGTAGAGAACCTATCAATGTGGTTTCAACTGAATTCTTTAAAGAACTATTCACTTAAAGTGGTTCTTCTATAGCACATCTCTACACTGCAAAAATGATATCCTGGCAAATGAAATGAAGTGTGTTTGTCTAATATTTGTCATTTTAAGATTGTTGTAAGCTTAATTATAAGACCATTTAATTCATTTTATATCAAGTGATATCTCACTATATACTCAGATCATTTTGAAGGTTTAAAAAAATATGGTTTAAGGAACAGATTTAGGACACTTTCACTTGCCTAGACGCTACTTTTTACTTTCCTTTTTTTTCATTCCTGTAATTCATAGATCGTATAAAGTGTGCAGTGAAAGGTATCAGCAGAGACTTTTTTAGCACATAGGTGAGAGACATTCACAAACTCACAATGTCAGTGCGTGTGTGTTTTCTGAGAAAGCACCGACTGCGGCATTTCCACAGGAGACCATCCGCTTCAACATAACTGCTTGTCCGCTCAGTAGAGCTCAGAGAACATGCCTCGGAGGCCGACTCTCTAAATAAGAAGCACGCTTGTTAGTTAAGAGTGGACCGAAGGGGCCGAGGCCAAAGCTGCCATCCAGTTGACAAGGACTGACCTGAAGGCAAGTTGCTGGCCAGCTCTTCACTTTCAACCTTGACTCCTAGACCTGCTCCACTTTTGTTTTTATTTTCTCTATGGACTTTTGTTCCCCACTGAATGAACAGTTTTCTTACCTGTGAGCTCTGAAGGAAAAGAAAGGTAAAAATCAGTTCATTCACCCATTCTCTCTCTCACCTTCTCGCATCATCCCAACAGTGAGACACTTCATGAAGCGGCAGGCTTGGCAGGACTTCCGTCGGCGCTTGGTGATCTCACATTCGTTGGTGGCGGGACAACTGTACTCAATGTTTCCTGTGGCCAGGCATGTAGAGAGAAAAGAAGAGGAGAGTGTTTAATGACTGCTAAGAAAGGTCTGTAACTTACTGTAGAACATTTTCATAGTCTAGTGCCAATGACTCCCAGTTCCATCCCTAATCTACTAAAGAAATGGCTTTAGTATGTTTCTGGAAAACTGGTAATCTGATATATGTATAAGAAATAGCACTTAAAATGATAAAGTACAAATTTGCGAGTTTTAATTATTCAGAAGGCTTATACATGCCTGCTAAGAAATAATACACAGCACTAAGTAAATTATTAGTACTGAGTGAAGATTTGTTAAATATTATTCCCTATTATGTATTAGACCGGAGGTTCTCAAACAGGTCCCTGGGCCTCCCAGAACATCCACATTTTTACTCTATATCAAATCACAATAGACAGGGATTAAGCAAAAAATTCAGACTGGCTGGTGGGGCTTTAAAGCAGTAGTTGCCAAATCAGGTGTTTTCCCTGCCCTCTAAAACACCTAATCCAACTTCTCAGCTAATTAAAAACCTTTCCTGGGCTGAAGTAGATGTGGTAGAGCAGGAAAATACTAAAATAAGAGTACCTATGCCATAAAGTATTTTTGAGAGCCAGATTTAACAAAATCTGGACTACCTGTTTTGATAGTGATTATAGCTAATGGCAGTACTTATAGGACACATGTTACACTCTCGCTGTTGCAATCCCATTCTCTCAAACACACAGGCTCACAGGCACCCGTGAACACACACACACACACACACACACATATACATGCAATTAACATAGACCCCGCCTGGGACCTTCTCACTGATGAAATATTTCAGAGTTAATCAGACTTTGTAAACACTGATTTGTATTGACTTCTCTTCTGTGAACTGATGTTTCCTCATTAAAAAGCAGATTAGCAGTGTGAGCAGGGGGACTGAACGCTCAAGACTGCTAATTCAACAGGAAACAGTATTTAAAGTATGCATGTCCATTAGACTAAGGTCCAATACTCATTAGTCAGGTAATCACCAGGTCCCATTAGGCTCTTTGAATTGGGCACATCATGTCTGCATGTGTGTTTGTGGGTAGTGAGTGTGAGTAAACTGGAGATGCATGTTTAGGTGGTAGGCAACTCATGGGGACCGAGCAGTTGAGTTGTCTTAACTAGAATGGAATGTTTAAGGGGGGAAAAATCCTTACCAATCTTGTGTGTAAACTTTCCCTATGCTGCTGCATGTCAATGGCCCAAGAGCTGTGTCCTGGATATCAACACTGCAGAGAAAGCTCCATTATGTGTGCCTGTGCATGTGTGTGTGTGTGTGTGTGTGTATGTTTTGTGTATGGGCCCAAGAGCTGCCAGAACCATCCAACGTGATCTGAGTAAGGTGGCAGTCGATTAGTGCAGTGCCCATTGTCTATCACTCAGGAGCCTGCCGAGAGGCTTCAAACGTGTTTAAAACAGTGTCCCGGGCGCTTTGCCTGTCTTCATACCACATGCCACACTCCCATCACTCATCAATCTGAGTCAAACGCCAGTGGAGTTCATTACCGACTCATGTCCAAACTGTGGCCTTGGACTGACCTTTCGCCACCCCCTCTCCTACGGCCGTATTGGGAGAGGAAACTAAGAGAGAAGCTTTCATAGGCAGGAAACAGCTCTACAAGCTGATATTCATTGTGGCCCGCTCTCTCTCTCACCTAGCTCTGAGTGGCTCAATTGGGAAGTGATAGATGCAGGTTGTCAGGTGGCATTGGAGGGGTGCCACCTCTACACCAGCTGCCAGAGGCTCTGAGTGGCCACAGTGGCCATGCCATCGTCCTCCCCACTCCTCACCTCAAACCTAGCCGTAGCTCCTGACACCCTTACACTCCCCTCCACACCTCTCTCATCCAAAACCAGTCAGCCTGGAAGTCAATAAACACCCAGCTGGATCAGGCAGGTTTGGAAATTACCAAGAGTTTCATTGGCTAATGGGATGAAACATACCAATATGTCAAATTTCTAGCATCAGAGGGCCAGGCTTGTCCTCAGGCCAAGCAAAATATCTGACCCACTTGCTCATCCATTTGTTTTTCAACATATTTTTAGAATATTATTTACTTTATTTGATGTATGAACACACTATATGCTTATCTAAGAATAAAAAATTGATACTGTTATATAGGCTTTGGCATCAAATTGTGAAAGCTTTATCCTGCTCTCACTTAAGAATGTCACTTAAAGCTGATTGCCCTCAATACCTTGAATACATCTCACAACTAAATATTATATCTTTTGCTAGTAAAATAAATCATACTCTCCCCTAAGCCAGGACTTGTTGAGATTAGTGTTTTCCCTCCTCTGTATTCAACTCATGAAGTTGATAATTAGCTTATGAGGTGAATCAGGTGTGTTAAATAAGGTAGAACGTTACACTCTGCAGTGCTGTGACAATCCAGTACAGAAACTCCTGTAATATCACTCTCTTACTAGACCCACTGTTCAGCCCAAAAACGTGTTTCAACATATTTTGCTCCTTCATTTATGTGGCTGAAGGAGGGTAAGAGCCAACCTTGAATGGTCCTTTTGAAGAAAGCCTTGCAGGCCTCACAGGAGGCCACCCCGTAGTGGTAGCCTGAGGCGATGTCGCCGCAAACCAGGCACAGGCGCTTGGGCATGGAGTTCAGCATGTATTCGCACTTGATCTGCGAGTCCTCGCCAATGGTACTGGAGCAGTCCTCGTAGCGCTTGGCACTGGCTCCGTTGGGGCCCAGTGCACCGGCCGGCCCGTACAGGGTTGGTGAGTCCAGGCCGTTTTGGTGGCCGTTCATGGCAGAACTGTAGCTGCCGCTGGCGTCCGAAGAACCGCCGGGGCTGTGGTGGTTGACACTGTCCGTCAGTGAAGCGGGGCTTGAGGGTTCCGTTTTAATGTAGGAGGGGCAGTTGGACTCAATGTGGCGGTCCTTGCTGGACATTCTGCAGAGGAGCCTGCTTGGGACACAAAAAAAAACAAACAAAAAAAACAGTGCACATCATTATCTTAGCAGTAAGAAGGGAACAGAAAGCAACAGCCAGTAACATGCAGTCTTTTTGTTCAGTTGTGTTTTTGGGCCAGTCTACAAGGCAAGCCATCTTCGTGTCACAGACAGACTGTCAGAGACAAACAAAGGCAGCAAAAGCCCCGGGTTCTGACACACAGTGCTCAAGCAAACCTTCTAGCATATCTCTCTGTCTGAAGCTCTCTTTCAAAATCTAGAAAAAAGAGAGCACTCAGCAACTAACATAAAGCCTCCCAACTGTGAATTCAGAAACCCAGTCCCATTTTTCCCCAGTGTTAATGACTTCTCCAGGAGGAAACATAAGAGGAGACTCACGTAAAACGCAGTACGACGGGCTCCCCTGGGCCTCACTAAAGCGTCTGAGTGATTCTATATCTACATGCCAGTGAGGATAGGAGCTAGAATGGCGGCACCAGCAGAAAAACGTTAGTGTACTGCAAGACGAATTATACAGACAAAAATGCAATGAGAACAACTTGGCACTATGATTACACACATATTGCCATGTTTCTGAGTGGAGAAAAGGAAATCGGACTTAAAGCTGAAATTCTGCAACATAACTGAAGTAGAACAAACAATATCCGTAATGTCCGTTGCTGAACTAGATTTTAACTGGTCTTCTTGCTACAAATATAATGTATGATGTTTTTTTTATTTTCTACTATGGGGCCACAGTACGCTAGAAGTCCTGTAAATGCTCCATATGATGATAATTTTATTTGCACTTATCATATGTGCAATGTAAGCAGCATGGTGAAGAGTTGCCCCATATGACAATGTAAGTCACATGTTTATATAATAACTTTTACCTGGGCTGCAAGTAACATGGGAAGCATCAGGGAGCATACTGGAGGTTTACTGGTTTTTGGCTGAAAAAGTATATGTGGACATATTCTAAGAACTGTAGTGAGTGAGCAGAATAGGGTATAGAGAAATTATTGAGATATGTACGATGAGAATTTTATAGTTGTTGTATTGGATTTTAAATGGGTTATTTTCAATGTGAAGGCCTACGGTGGTTTTGACTTCAGGCTAAAAAAGTTACAGTAGTCACTAATAAGAGATAAACTCTTTCACTCTCCTCAGAGAAATCAGATAGGGATCTACTGATCAGGTTTTGGGCCTATTCTGATTTTTTTTTTTTACTTTTTTATTAGCTTTTTAAAAATGCAGCTCAGACTGTGCAGGCTAAATGAACACAAAAAACACTATCACTTTTCTGGCCTTTTATTTTGGTTTTATTTTGTCTATAAACAGCACTTATAAGGCTTATATTATTTACATCATAAAACTGCAACACAGATCAGCTAAAATTAATAATACACCAACTTTCTGTCAGTTACAGGTGTGGGACAAAAATCAGATTCTGGCCAATTCCACATGTGTACCCCTCAAAGCAAGATTTATTGTGTGCTGGGTGGACAGGGACTGAAAATAGAAGTTTCCAAAGTAAACTGAAATAGTGTATCAGTGTAAAAATCATGTCCTGATTTCACAAAAAGCCAAAATCGACTGCGCACACTATAGAGTGCTAAAACTATTGGCTCCTGACAGCAAATAAAGAGGTGGGATGCAGTGATCAAAATGCAGCATGACAGATGATCTCCTGGTGTAGCCTGCAGAAATAGCTGGGTGCAGGGCTTCAGAGAGAAGAGGGACGCTGCCTGGAGCCTGCCGCCATCACTCATTCCGCAGTCAATATCAACTTGTTCTACATGAATGTAATCAGTGTGGAGCGGATCTGCAGCTTCATCATCCTCACCCGCAGCCAGCCAACACAGAGTGCCGCACACACATTTACACAAAAGAGACTGACACACAAATGCACAGTAAAGCCGGCAACACTCACACAATTATACACACATGCATGGACACAAACACTTAAAAGCAAAGACCCCTAAGAGCTAACAAAAGAGCAGGCCCTTCCACATTACCACTCCCCCCCCTCAAACGCTCAATACTGCCAAACCCATTTAGTGGAGCCCCACCTCCCTCTCCCTCCCTCAGCCCTCACAGAGGTGCTCTCAGTCCTAGGAGACTGGTCTATTAATGAGTGCTGTAATTAATAGATATCTCTCTTCTGTCTTAAAGGAGGCTGCAAGGCCTGGAAGAGTGGATTAGCAATCCCCCTCTGACAACTATCCAAAGGACCCCGAAATCTGGCTAGCTAGGGACCGGGGGTGGAGATTTCAGGTACTCTGCTAGGCCTGGCTAATTTAGCCGCAACATCTGCATTAACAACAATGTAGTTATTTATTGCTGAAGATCCCCATAGACTGTAGTTGTGATTTCAGTAACACTGCATTACAGTACACGCACACACGCACATACGCACATACGCACACACACACACACACACACACACACACACACACATACACACACACACATACATTTCAAAAACCACAAGTGTACATACAAGCTCAATCTCTGTCTATTCACACTTGACTGCCTCGGTGTCAAAGTGCTTTAAACCAAGACATTAGCGAAGGGACAAAGCCGTTATATAGACAAAAAAGGAACTCATTGAAGATTTACACGGATGAGGCTGAAGAGCGAGTTTTAACACAGGAGAAGAAGGAGGACAAATAAACCAGGCAGTCTGCAGGACCACACAAAGGTCTTTTTAATTAAGGAAGCCCACTTCTAAATGAGGGTTCTAAAAAGCCAGTCGGCTTGTAAAAGATGGATTCTTCTAAGGCCTATAAAGTCGTGGGGGCGCGAGAGACAGACAAGCAGAGAGAGAGAATGAAACAGAGAGTGAAAGAAAGAGGAAATGAAAGAGAGAGAGAGACAGAAAGACAGAGAGACAGAAAGGGGGGGGGGTAGTTTTAAAAGGAAGGCTACAAAGGATGCAATATGATGATATGAAACAATAAGATACACTGCCATTAAATTGCAATAGAACATATTGTTAAATCCCTACTATGAGGGTAAGAAACTGAGCTGAGGGACCAAATACAGGGCCTTGCAGTTTAACAGGTTAAAAATTGTTGCCAGTTGAACTGTAAACATATATTTAACATATTGATAAAGTATATCAAGTTGTTTTGGATTAGTATACGTAATAACTTGCAAAAGAAGCAACTATGTATGTCATTAAAGATTTCTGGCATAACAGCTCTAGGTTAAATCTGCTGATTCAATTCAGGCAGCATGAGGCAATCGATTACAAAAAAGTTTCTCTTCCATTTTTTATCGATGCACCCCCTCAACACACACACACACACACACACACACACACACACACACACACACACACACACAGAAGAGTATCAGTGTGCTCAGTGTAACAGACATTCTAGAACACTGTGGTGATGTTCCCCTTGTATCCCTCATGAAGTTATCCAAAGTACAATGTTGGTATAAACAGCTGAAAACACAAAAACATGGCTTTGGCTGCAAATTTACACTGTAAACATTATAAACCCCTGTTCTATTTATGGCACCAAGGCCAAACTGGTTTGGAAAGGTGCTGACTATCCTGTAAAGCGAGAGAGGAAGGGTGTTCAGTCCAAGAGGAAAAGAACAAAAGAAGAGGAGGAAGCATTGTAACACTCCCTATTTTATAACATTTTATAACTGCTTTAAGTCTCTCCGCAGGAGACAGCTCTTTAACTTGGCCCAAAAGTTCCCTCTCCCTCTCTCCAACACCCACCCTCCTGCTCTTTGAAATTCTATGACTCCATTAATCCAAGCCGGCAATATTCACAACTATCTATAAATTCAATTGTCAGACGACGGATTTTTATTCTAGGCTGCACTTGAATCTAAAATTAGAGGCAGTAAAATTCACATTAGCTCTAAGAGAAATGGAATTCTAAAGCCTATATTTTAGAAGAAAAGAAAGCCCTTTCTGCCAGAGAAGAGACTATTTGAGAGGTAATGATTTTATCTGTTTTCAGCAATGCCTGGCGCTGGCTTCAATTCCGTGGTGTGCCATTAACAAAAGAAGTTTTTACGGGGAAAAGCACTAAAATTTAGTTTAAGCTTATGAATGGAAATAATCATCGTCAAGTGGAAGGAATAAAAAAGGGCTGGCAATAGTCGTGCAGGGAGACAAGATTTTCTAAAAATGGATGAAAGTAATCAGCTGTTCTGTATTGTTATGGGTTTATTGTTAACCTCATTTAAAAATGGTTTGCAGTTAAATACGCTCTATGTGCTACATCATCTTTTTTAAGTACTAATGTGTGAAACTATAGATACACTCACTGCGGTTAGAACAGAATAAAGAATATAGCGGTAGACTGACTAGAAAACAACATTATTATTGCTGTAAATTTTAGCACATCACATGTACTGAAATCAGTTAATAAGAATGAATGAATAATGAATGAATACTACTATGTATAATAATCATAATGACAATAAGAACAAACAGGAACACATCAATGAATGTTGTATCTGATATTTCTCATGAGAATATAAAGGTTCTGCATAATTTTGCACATTTATTATTCCTAATTTAATCCAATATGTTGGATTAAATTTATTTTATCTTAGACAAATCAGCAAAAACATTTGTATCTGTCGATTCTAATGCCAGTACATAAACATTTATAAAATGTAGAAACTGGGACAAAATGTACCTGGATTAGCCATACACTGAAATATAACAGTTATCGTAGTAACCCAGTGTTGCCTAAACATTCTGCTCTTCCAAAGTACTATAATTATGCAATCCAGTGTTAGTCAAATCTAATCGTCTGTCCAAAGCTGCTCGTTTCTTAAATCAATTACCTACCAATGCCAATATGATTCTGACATCATCATCTATCCCTAATAATAATAACAGATACAACTTCCATCTTAGACATGCAACCCCAGTATAAAAAGCAAAAAATGTACAAAAAATAACATCGAGTATTAGAAGCATCTATTTGCTGCCCTTTTTTTTCTTAAAGGTTAAATCTCTGAGGGTAACTGAGACCAAAGAGATTATTGTTTTCTTTTTGTTCCCCATAGCGCTCTCTCTCTCTCTCTCTCTCTCTCTCTCTCTCTCATACACACCCACACACTCTCTCACACACACAGACACACACACCCTCTCTCTCTGTCTCTCTCTCTCTCACTCTCTCACTGAGGCGAGGCATAGCAAATCAACAGGAAAACAATTTTGGAAAACACAAGCCACTTGGCAATGACAAGGTGTCATTAGATTGTTTGACTGATTCAGTGCTTTGACAACTGCAGGGCCCAAACGTGCAATCATTGCATTAAGGTGCAGCCACTCTCACTCTCTCTCTCTCTCTCCCTCTCTCTCCATCTGAATCGAGGCTGTCTGATTACAGGGAGATAAAGGCTACGCTCTGACATAAGCCAACTCCTGGAAAACTGCTGGGGGACACAGCAAGAGCCTTTTCCTGATGCAACGTGATCTATGTATTTGCTCCAAACTTTACAAAAGAAATCGGATGGTGTAGGTGTAGTTTTCTGAACCAAGTATCTAGAAACCAATCATCTTCGAAGAGAAAACTTCAGAGAAAATCAGAAATGGACGTAAGCTGCTTTAAATCAAGGAATAAGACAAAAACAAACAAGCAAAAAATCTCAGGGACACCCATAATATTCATGTAAAGTGTGGTTTATGCATAGCCGAAATAGTCATAAAAGCTCATCATAGAGTAACAAGGTTGCATACAGGGTTATAAAAACGGCACGTGCATTTGTGCATAAGGCAAGGTGTCTGATTACAGTTATTTCAGCATCCCCAACACAGACACGGGAAGCCCTATATCTCTTTCATCCGCCATGCAGGGAGATCAATTGTTATAATATTACTGGGTTGGAAAGTAGTAATTCACTTCATTGTCGATGATTGGCTGCAAAATAACACCTCTGATTATGTGCAATCAATGTGATAATGGCAAAACCACATCTGTAAGACAGGATGAGTGCCCATAAAACCATGCCTGCCTGAGCGGGGAAAAGAGACAATGCAAAGCTGTGGAAGTACAATAAGCTGTGAGCTCCGAATATCACTACGTTATTGTTCAAAAAACAAAAACAAATCTACATGTGAACAAAAACATAATCGGTAGAGCTAAAACAATTTGGTTCTAAAAGCAAAATAATTTAATGGCTTTGTTTCACTGGAAATGTATAGATTAAGTAAGACGAGGTTTGGGAGTCAGTGGGATTGCTACAGAACCTAGCATCCTCTCCCGACACACACTGACAACACTGCAGGGTTGGGATGATACAAAGCAGATAAGGGCCTAGTCTGTGTGTGTGTGTGTGTGTGTGTGTGTGTGTGTGTGTGTCTGTTTCTGAGATGAAAATCTTGATGATTTAGGTCATTTCCCTTTGTAGGTTGATGAGATAAGTGTGCTGCTGAGATGTATTAGCTTTATCAGGTGAGATGCCCCTCTCAACACGACACACTAACACACACACACACACACACACACACACACACACACACACACACACACACACACACACACTTTTCTCTCACTTTTTCTATCGACTAATTAAAAAGTTTGGGGCTGTCACAATTAATAGACATTTAACATTTTTTTTTTTTTTTTTTTTTTTGAATTTGTTTTTGTTTTTTTTTCAATAAAGAATTTGGGAATTTGAAAGCCCATTTGTTTCGAATGGCCTTGGGTAAAATAGTGTCAGCCCTAAAAATTAAGATCAAATTTTCTCAAACGCTCCCTATGCATCTAAATATTCCACAGTTCCAAGCAATGTCAGCTCCTACAGCAGCAGGTCAAACAGCAGAGAGCAGGGAAAGTTTGATGTAATTATTAGTTTGGAGGCCAGTCATATTAGCTCGTGTTATCGCTGGGTTTGTGAGAGACTTCTCACTGACAGGACATTGTGACACAGGTCTGCGAATCAGTAAATAACACTTGGCATTTTTCAACAAGTAATATGCCTAAAATCTCCTTCCTCCCTGAGAAAAACCCTCCATCTATTTGAAGGAAACTCAACATGGGACAGATAAGAGAGGATGAGCCATGGTCTCAATGAAATGAAATTGCACATAAATATAATAATAAAAAGGCAGGACTGAAAAAATGGGGATTAAAAACACAATTTATTAAACAGATGGTTAAAGAGGATTTTATTCAAGGAAATATGACAAGCGTGTAAAAGAGGTGAGGGGAAAAAAGGTGAAGGGGGGGGGGGGGCGGCGGTTGTTTTCAGCGAGCGAAGCGGGGAAAGCCGTGTCTTTAACCAGATCAGAATCTTGAAATTGGCTGTCAAGGCGGGATTGTTGTGAGTTATAGCTGTCTATCACTCCTCCAGCCCCCGCACCAACCCTCGCTTCTTGGGAAGATGCACTGAACTATCCCCCCCTCCTCACCACTCCACCCCTCTGCAAAGCATCTTAAATTTTCAACACCAACCACCATCTGTTACCAAATCTAATTCACATTCCGCCCATAATCGGGTTTACTTCTGTAATACCCATTCTGCCTCACTTCCTGCTCACGGAGCCTCAGCCCTAACCCTGAGTGAAGATCCATCCTGCACTCACTTTCTCTCCCCCTTCTCTCTCTCTCTCTCTC
>JBBPCZ010000001.1:36770054-36781310 GCA_037974445.1 Brycinus macrolepidotus | reverse complement strand
TCTCTCTCTCTCTCTCTCACTCTCTCATATGCTAACGGCACTTTTTCATTAAGGTATGACACAACCTTATGTGAAATTATCCTTAATACCCAACAGATATTTTCAATCTTAACACACATATACAATCACTGACATGCCTGGACTAAACTCAGTATTTAATGTTGGTGAGAGTTTATGTTGCTCAAATAATATCTGCATAAGTGACGTCCATCAACACTGCACGAAATATATCATTCATTCAGGTCAAAACACTGCATGGAGTAAAATGCTAGTTAAGGACAATATACAAGCTGCTGTAAATCAACCGCCAAATAAGTTTTTAAAATTGATTATAATTAAAAAGAATATTTATATTACTAGTGTTTTTCATAAAATATTTATTATTATCATTATTACCTTTAAATATTAGATAGGCTCCTCTTACACACACACACACACACACACACACACAAGACAGTTGCTCACAGCTGACCTGTCAATGTCATCGGCAGGCAACCTGCAAAATTTGGTTACTGACCCTGTGACTGAACCTGTTCCTTTAAGCTGCAGTCACATTTAAATATAAGGCCTCCTGATCAACACCTCAGACAGGTAGCCCCCCGTCCAAAAAGAGACAGCGGACTGCCAGCCACCACTCCTGAAAGAGCTGCTTTTCATTATCGACATCAGCACCTAATAATCCTCCACCACCATAAACTGCAATCTAATCTTCACCCCAATGCTGCGTCCAAAAGCTGTTCACTCCCCCATCTGGGTTAAGGCAATCCAGTTTATTACACAAGCTGCTAAATTTACAGTAACAAGCATTCCCCTGGCAAATCAACCCTGTTCCCTGAATTTGATCATATAAATAAAATAACACCTCTTGAGAGAAATAAGATAAATCAGTCCATTCCATTCTGCTGTAAAGGTCTTACTACACATCATGGCTTGGCTAATAAGTTAAGAATGCATAGAGATCGTTTTATTTCTTCTCACCGGGATCCATTCTGTCAAACCCCGCAGTATGAGTTACTAGGAGAAAGAGTGAATAAGCATGTGATTGTGTGTGTGTGTGTGAGAGAGAGAGAGGCAAAGGCAGATGTTTGTCCATTTCAGCAAAGGGGATTATTTGTCAGAGTCAAGGTCTAAAAGCAAGCATTTATGCTGTTGCCAAGTGATCTGTTGAACCTGCATAGGTGTTCCTGTTCATATATACTGCCTCTGAGTGTGTGTGTGTGTGTGGGTTGTTTTTGTGTGTGTGTGTGTGTGTGTGTGTGTTTGTGTGTTACATGCGTGTCTTTGGCCAGAAGCTTGCTATAGTCCGTCCAAGTCTCTGCTATTATCATAACCAAGAGCAGCTCTCTTCACAACAACACATTAAATACATCATAACTATTGCAGTTCAGATTTAATTGTATAAATAAATGCATCTGCATCAGAGGGATCTTCATTCTCAGTGAAATTTGTGCTGAATGTAATGGGCAACATTCCTTGATAAATTATGCAACAATCTGTCACAATTTGCTTTCCTGAGCATATCAGCTGTGTCCGAAACTGAGGGCCGTTGTCTTATGCTGTCTAATTAGTCAGCGCCTCAGATGGCAGGATTGTGATGATGGTACCTGCATCTGAACTGAGTTTGGGATAGCCTGATTCAGATATGACTGGGTGCCTCTCTGCCTGGAAAACTGCCTAAGAAGGCGGCATTTGTTACGTTTCAGACGCAGCCATCGAGACGTCATCACTATGTAAAAAAACAACAGATTTTTTACAACTTATTACATTTCCGATGATATTTTTGATATATCGCTCACAATAGTGGTGATCCGGTATTGGTATAACAATTAACATAACAGTAACATTGAGTTTCACTTTAAAGCAGTACTGAAATACAAAAAAAAATCAGTCAGTCCTTTATTAATTAAATCAGGTGTGCTGTGGGTAGAACTTGCAGCTATGTGATACCTAGAGCGCATCAAGCCAAACTTTTTCTAAATGTATTCCGCTAACCATGAATATTATCTTTTTACTGTTTGTTGTACTTCATTTTTATTTACTTGTATTTATTCTAACACCCTGTACTGTTTGTACTGCATGTCATTTGCTGGCTTCAAATATTTCGCCCCTGGGCATAAGGTTACTGTCTGATTAACACTTACTGTCTAAAGCTCCCTTTAGTGCAATATTAAGATAAGCAGAACATAACAAAACTGTCCACTCAAGATCCTTCAGGTTTAAAAGGCATTCTTTTAGCATTAAGTATTAGTGGAAGGGAACCACTAGGTAACAGACACAAGTTCTTTATTTTTTAACATGATCTGGTGTTACTGTGAACTGTCTTGATATTAATATCAAACAGTTTGGGTGAAGTGTGCTTCCCTTTTGGTACTGGGTGAGACTCTGTACTTTATTGTGACAACTAAATTTATTTAAATTTTCAACTCATGATGCAGAAAGCCCTAAAGACTCCCAGAATCCACCTCAGCCACTGCTACACAATGCTCATAACATAGCATGGCAGGTATCTGATCATATATGACACCTTTGCTTTCCTGTACAGTGTGGCACACCAAACAGTGATGCTCATGGCATGATGCTAACTGTGTCCTCCGGCTCCCAGCATGCTTTGCTCAGCACCCATGGCGTGACTGTCCAGCCACTGGCAGCCCTGTCTGTCAAGCAACACAAGCCCCAGCCACGCCAGTAACGTGAGCCTGATTGGCTTAAAGCAGAGAAGCCTTTTGCATGCGAATGGAGTCTAATTGGTTTGACCCAGACTAACCCCCTTGAAATCCAATTGACGTAATACTCTTTGAGGCCTATAGTCAAAGCACAGTCACCCCCTTTTAAAAGGTTTTGCTTAAACCTCCAAAATATCCTGCCGAGATGCCAGTATGTGTGTGTGTGTGTGTGGATATGGAACACAGTGGCAGAACAAGCAGGATACACACTCGTGGGGATTAGAGAGAAAACACCACTCCAAAAACATCCGGCAACAGTTTTAGCAGTGCCATATGAAGAGCAGAAATCTCAGATCACATCTGCAGGCTGAAGAAGACTGTTCTCCGATCAGCACCATTTTTAGAAAGCTTTGACCAAAAACAAATGTAAACCAGCCTGGATATCAGATTTCAGACTATGACTACCAGATGCAGATGTTAGATTACCCCTGCTTAGAAACAGATAAAACAATGTACAAATAGATCACGTAAATAATAATACGTTAGTTATATGATATGAAATATGAAATGCAATATCTACTACAACTCTGTCGAGCACAAACCTGTCAGATGCTGTGTACAAATTTACATTCAGTCAATTTACCAAAGAATTATACTACATTTATTCATACTACATTTTTAAGTCCAAAATATTAAAGATAATGCATACATAAAATAAAATATGTGAAAACCCTAATGAATCTAGAGCAGGTAGGGGCAGAAACCTTATCCCTGACCCTTCCTTAATGGTCAAAGCAATAACCACAAGTATAATGTATGTGACCTCAAATTATAATAGTCAAACAAAACCATTTAAAAGAGAGTGAACGAGAGACAGAGGGGAAGAGAGAGAGAGAGAGAGAGTGTAAGAGAGGGAAGACCCTTAACTGGTCACATCTGGCTGTATTTTATACGCAAATCAGCCTCCACTAAGTCAAGATAAAACTCAGTGACTCGTGATCGATGCAATGATCTTCATACATCTAAATTTATATGCTAATCGGAATCCTTCAAGCATTTAACACATTCCTCAGCAAACCACTGCCAACCCGTGCACCCCCCACACTCATAAACTTATCTCCCTCCCTCTCCCTGCTATCTATCTACCAATCTATCTATCCAGTAGGGGAGAGCGATATGGCAACATCACAATGCTTTAAGACATTTTCACGATATGCGATTTAGCTTTCCTAAGATTAGATAAGATCGAACAGATAAAAAGAAGAAAAAAACATAACAGTAGAGCTGCATGTCTTAAAATTCTCTTAAAAACTATGAACACAATTACTTTGATTTAAAAGGTCCATATCTTACCCTTTTTCATATTTCACTTATGAAATTTGTGAGGTTTGTGTTCAGAAAATAGACATAACTCATTTTTACATGAATATTTTCAAACCTCTCTTTACCCCTTAGTATTAAACAGGTTTGTTATTTTGTATTATAATGTACTGATTGATATCTATAAATGGACTCTGTTACAACCAGACGCACTGGACTGCAGTTCAGGCTAATACACTTCTTATAACTTCAGCATGAATGGGTGAGGCTGCTGTGGGCTGAATAGGCAGATACATTTACATGTGTCACTTTTCAAACATCACAAAAACAATGAATTCAAAAAAGACTATTTTTGTAGCTTAGTTTTCATATATAGACTACATGGACTGAGGAGTGAGTGATATGCTTTGAAAATGTAACAATGTGTACATACTGCATTAAACTCTCTATATTTCACTATATGGGCCCTTTAAACCTACACACACTGTGCTACATTAAATCAAATTCCTCAGGTCTAATTATGCTCTCTTCGTAATAAATTGTGTAGTTCAGAACCCAGAAGTTATCACAACAGCAATATTGTCATATTACCCACCCTTAGTGTCTACCTTAGTCCTTAGCTACCTACCTGTTATTTATCTATTGTACCATTCATTTTTTTGTATTTGCATGCATTTTCTTCTCTGTCAGTGGCCTGTAGCAATAGTTTCGTGAGTAGCAGTGTGTGTGTGTGTGTGTGTGTGTGTGTGTGTGTGTGTGCATGCATGCGTGCGTGCGTGCGTGCAGCGACAGAGAGAAAGAGAGACAGAGAGACGTGGTGTAATGTGTGGAATGGCTGGTGTGGTGAAGGCCTCTCTCTCCCTCGCTTTGCACTGCACTGGACCAAAGCAGATGGACACCTACATGCAGCAGGTGAGACAGATGGCAAGTCTCTTTCTCTCTTTCTCTCTCAGGCGCATCCACGCAGCAGCTTAGCTTAGCACAGGCACCAAAGCAAAACCAACCCCATAAAACCAACAATCTACTGCCGGCCCACATAAAGTCACACATATACGCACATACACAAGCACACACACGCACACACGTCAGTGTATACACATCCAGCAGTTCACAGACTCACACAAACCATTTGAAAGCAATTACAAAATAACTTGGCAAGCAATACAGCACAAAAAACAAAACAAACAAACATAAAACATAGAGGTCAATTGATTTTGGCTTTTGATGATTTTATTTTTTCCTTCCTTACCTTTGGTTATAAAGAGCATGCGCATCGCGCATGTGACTCGCCTCGACGTCGTAATGCTGTTGCATTCTCCACGCGCCGCATTTGGCGTACTTATCTTCGCTATTAACTTGGGCCTTTGATACATTCATTCTACAAAACAAAGGGAAGAAGCAAGAGAAGGAATGAAAGAGACGAGGGTCAGAGAGATACCGTGAGGAATTCTGACAAAAAAAGAAAAAAAAAATCCACTCAGCCATTTGCTACTGACAGACACTGACGTAGCCTGGCACACCGACACAGAAAACCCTTCACTCTCTTTGTCTTTTTTTTTAACTGCATTCTTTAATGAAAAGGTTTTAACTATCACTGATAGGCAGAAGCAGGGAAAGCAGGTATCTTTCTTTCATGTCTGAGGTTAATTTAAAACCTGACGTTTTAATGCAATGATTTGGAGGGGTATCGCTGGGAGAGCGGCACACCCCCTCGGTCCCTGGACGTCAGGGAGGGAGATCCCGTGGTTTTTACAGGCCTTCCAAACTGAAGAGGTCAGAGGAGGGGCGATGAACTGCCATAAAGAAGCAAAAGATGGCGAAAAGCTTGACGTCATATGTGTTGACGTTCTTTGATGGATTCAAGAATGTGACAGAGTGAGAAAAAAAGACAGTGACAAAGACACCAAGAAAGGGCAGAGTCTGGGGAGTAAAACCCACCTAAAAGTACCATTTTATTTCACTAGTCCTATTGCTGGGCGCCATCCTCGTATACCATTCTTGGTCTCACATTACTGATTTTAAATTCTAGCAGTGCTGATACAAAAACTTTAATTGCAAACTATGCCATTCATACAGACTACTGTGAACTGTTCTTCCAAATTTATAAAAACAAAATAAACTATTTCATTTGAGTTTACTTTCTGGAAATGTGGTTTATATCTGGGTAGTGTTTACGATACTGAGTAAGATTTGGTGCATTTTTATGAACAGACAACAAAAATAAAGTCCATTTAAATCAAACAGTTAACAGAGTACCCGTATGTGGCACTTAGTCATTTTTTTAATGACTTTTATGTTTTACATCAGTTATATATTTTATCTGATACCATGGCATATTTGGAAAACCTAACCTAAATTTGACTTTTAGCAATACTGCCCAGCATTAGGCCCAAAGGTGTTTTGCCAGTACTGGGCTTCTCTGGGCCTGTTTTGAACATTCTTAATATAAAAAAAAACTCTGGTTTGTCGGTTCAAAGGCAAGCGACCACAAACAGAAAAGGTGTATGAGTGATGGCCCAATCAGTCAAAGTCACAGGCTGATCTGTGGCACTCATGAAAATTTGATGGTAATTGTCCCTGCCTTCCTGTAGACACTGTGAAATGTTTAGGCAAACTCAGGCAAATGTATTGGGGGTTAAACGCCACAGTCTCCATGCATCCAAAACGAACTGGTATTGGGCACATCCCACACAAGCATTTCCGCAGTTTCGCACAAATGTCTAAGTGTATTCATTGTGGACTAGTTTGCAAAAAGGGAAAGGCTGAGGTGGAGAATGCTTCCTGGGTGGGGAGCATGGAGAGACCCTCTGAGCGAGTCTGCCACGCTCGCTCTCTCATTAAGTGAGGAGGCTCCCTAATTCTCCCTCTCCGTTCCGACTCAGCACACACGTTCAATGTCATTAGCTAGCGTGGGCCTTGCCTCACGCCACACTCCGAGTAATGAAACTAATCACTCAACTAATACTCGGCTCCAGTGTGTGTCGAGGAGAACACAGGCATGAAGCGCTATCAGTCTTCTCTCTCTGTGTTTTCCCTTTTCGCCAAGCTCTCTTTTGCTGTCTTCCTCTGTGTGATTTTTTTTTCTCCAAAGTTGTGGGGAAATACTTGAACCTCATTGTCATCATTATGGAAAAGGGAATTTATCTTACCAATATTCTAATCTTTTCATTAGTATGTTAAAATATGATTATAACCACATTACCTAATCAAGGTAAAAGATGTTATTAACTGCCATAAGCAAGTAATGCACAGAAGAACGATGCAAGTTCATATCAGCAATTCTTTAATTCTATAATCCGTAATTATTTCTGCAGTAATTATTTCCAGTTTCAGTGCTTACTTAATGAAGGGGCTGCACTTGAGAGATTGTGTGAATGTATGTGTGATCAGTGCACGGGGCTTTGCTGGGACTGGACAGGCAGTAGGGGCATATTGGGGAAAAATGGCACACACATACTTTCGTATGTGTTAGTGTTAGTGGAATCAATCTGCTCTGTAGACAGGCAACAATTAATTAAATTAAAATAAATAGATAGATACACAGACAGACAGACATACAGATAGATAGACAGATAGACAGATGTTAATGCAACCAGCTTTATCATTACAGTCATGGCTGTGATATTCCCTTTACAGTGTCAAGTTATTTCGCGAACCAGTCAGGCCATGCTGTTTTGCAGGGGAGCATATCTTTATGAACACACGGAAAAAATGACATCAAAAGCCAATAATTCTTACTGCCCTTAAAAAAAAAAAGATGAACCATTTTATAAGAAAGCAATAACCAAAGGTTACATACTGCAATTTACACTTACTGTATCTTAAGTGTTCAAATATATCAATTGAATGAAAAGTGTCTTCTCTATTTTGTAAGCAAAAAAAATCCAAAAGAATAAAAGCATGCACATTCAGTCATGCACAAGCAAGCACACATATGTACATGTCCAAACGCAGACACCAAAACCAATAAAAACACACACACACACAAACACTTAAAATTCTCATGAATTAAGTCCTCTACGCTTTTTTTAATGTGAAGCAAATATTACATTTTCTGAAAATATAAAGCAGGAATGGTATATAATTATAATATATAATTCTCTCTATTATATGACCTCGGTAAATGTTTGTATGTAATAAAGACTATTACCAGACACACCAATCTGCACTGCGGTGCTGAAGTCCCCCATTAGCGCTGTATATAATGTGAGTTCTATTCATGCTTCAAGTTCCAGACAGTGAATGCATCTTATCTCATCAGCTAGTGTCTCTCTCTCTCTCTCTCTCTCTCTCTCTCTCACACACACACACACACACACACACACACACACACACACACACACACACACAAAAACACGGCGCGCCCGACACCACTGAAACAGTCTGTAAGGAGTCAGCGAAACGTCAGCAAATTTTACCATTCATTTTAGAAAGAAAGAAAGAAAGAAGGAAAGAAAGAAAGAAAGAAAGAAAAAGTCTAAATTAAACATACATCATCATCATTATTATTATTATTATTATTATTACAGTGTAATCAAACAATTTAGTTTAGCTGAAAAATATAAATGTACAGGGTAAATGCTACACACTATCAAACTATATATGGTAAGAGTACATTAATAGACAAACGATAGATTTTTTAATAAATTAAATATTAGATAATAGACAGTTAATAAGTTAGTTAATATGCAATAAGCAATTAATATTAATAACAGAGAGGAAAGTATGGGTAAGAATTCCATAAAGGGCTTGGATGATAGAAACAGTAAAAGGCAGCTGGCTAGAGTGGGTTGAACCGCTGGGATTCTACCTGAACCCATTTCACGCTCCTGTCAGAACGAGTGAGTGTAGCCTTTACTCGGACAAGGATTAGCACACAGGACAATGAGCTGAATTAAGCCAAGAGTGTGTGTGTGTGTGTGTGTGTGTGTGTGTGTGTCTGCATGTGTGTGCGCGTGCGCGTGCGTGTGTTTCGGCCAATACTCAGCAACTCACTCACGTGTTGCTGTTCCATCTGTGAATGGTGGGGCTTTGATTGATTAGACAGGTACCATTCTTCCCAATGAGAGCGTCCAAAGCATGGCAAATGTCATCCCTTTCTCTTTCTCTCTCTCCCTTTGATTCTGCTCTCTCTGTATCTCTCTCGCTCCCTCCTGACAGCTCAGGCAACAGAGATACCCACACCTTGCTAATTACTCTGTACAGATCAACCACACAACACACGTGCAGGTTTTTGATACCGGGACAATATTAATACTTACATGTACACGTATATAAATATAAGACTTTTCTGAGTCAAGCCTAAACCTAACCCTAATCTTAAGCAAAAAAGAAAGAGAAAAAAAAAGGGAGCATGTAGTGTGTTTGTTTTGATATTGCAGTTTTTTCACTGGTCTGGTCTGATCGGGACATTTTTGTCCTAAAAATAAAACAAACACACACACTCGTGTTTGTGCAAAATAACGCACATATGCAGAAGTCAAAGCAAAACAAAGGGATGAAAACACACATGAACATATTATCGCTCTAATTTTCCATTAAAATGTCCTCCTTTACAATGCAGATCTAGCAAAGTGAAACACTTGAGCACCTTAACATATAAGTTTTACTCTGTCTAATCATACAGATTATAATAGCGAGCTGAGGGAGCAAATGGGTTGTGTGGGGCAGCGGCAGGGCGAACACACCACGTCTTTTCACGTCGGCAGGGGTCCTTGTTACTGTGTGATAGGGAGAAGTGGAGTTGGACCTCTGGGGGCTGAACACTGATGAACGAGACGGGGCAAATTTAGCAGGGGGCTATGCGAAAATGGGGGAGGGAGGAGTACAGCAGCGCAGCAACGAGGCAGATGGACTGTCAGCTTTAATAAGGGGGAGCGCATGTGGACACGGGGTCCCCAACCATGAGCCTGCAGGAATGTTACTGTTCAGTGTGTGTGTGTGTGTGTGTGTGTGTAGGTTGGTGGCGTTGTGGTGGAGTAAACCGCTGCACACAAATACTAAAAACCTGTATCGCCAGTCATTTGTGCTCCTCTGTCTCTGTCTCTGTCTCTGTCTCTCTATCTCTCTCTCTCTCACACACACACACACACACACACACACAGCCCCAAGCTCAATTCCCCTCCAATACCCAGCTCTAGTAGGTTACAGATGTGCCCTGATACATTTGTGTGTGTGCGCGCCCCATACCCAGATCTCGACCGGAAACAGGTTCACATTATGCTATATCCCCCCTGCAGCCAGGTACATCCACTGCTGTCTGGAAACATTGCGGCACGTAAGCAGATTTGTGCAAAAGCCTCCAATCAGAACAGCTGAGATAATCTACAGAGGGGGGAATCATGCTAGTCCGAATTAACAGGAGCTGGAAATGCCACTTGATAAAGGGTAAATAGATCATACGCATATACAATTTAATCAAGTCATTGGTGAACTAAAGAAAGTTGCACAGACATGCACAGTACGTAAAACAGGAAAAGACCATTGTGAAAAAGAATACTCAGTAAGGCGCATCACTCAAAATTAGCAGCAGATGGAATTTTCCACTGTATCTGTTGTGATGGCCTTACAGTAGGTCATTTGAGCTTCAGCTACCTCACACACGCACGCGCACCCACACACTGGTACAAAACATGTCAGATGCGGTCACTCCCTATGTGTGACATCGCTATTGGTTCACGTGAAACTACCGGTACACCTGAAGTCTCTCACTCACATATATTTTCAAATTGAAAGCAAAAGTACAGTCATATGCAAATGTTTGAACAGTCATGGTTAATTTACATGTTTTGTTGATTTTAACACATGCTTAAATATCTGCAAATTTTAGTGCGTAATTCCTATTTACTGGCTTACTGGAGTTAAAAATAAAACATAAATTGCCACAACTTTTGCACATTCCATATTGTTTTTTTTTTTAATATATATATAAGACATCAGCACATAAACAGCATTTGTGCATTAGAATTTGCAGAAAAGTGTTTTTATTAAAAAAAAACGCACGTCTGACAGATACATACAGAAAGAAAGACATGCAGAAATAGACAGAATGGCGGGACATAGCATGTAAGGTGGGGTCGGTTAGGATAAAAAAGGGTCCAAACATGCCCACACGTAAAAGAAGAAGCAGATTTGGTCACAACACGATGAACATTCAGCGCTGTCATTCTCCACTCAACACGCACATTCTGGCTCTCTTACCACACACACACACACACACACACACACACACACACACACACACACACACACACACACACACACACACACACAC
>JBBPCZ010000001.1:36745508-36757874 GCA_037974445.1 Brycinus macrolepidotus | reverse complement strand
TGAGTGTGTTGGGAGGAGGATGCTGAGGAGAGACTGAGTGTGTTGGGAGAAGGATGCTGAGGAGAGACTGAGTGTGTGGAGAAGGATGCTGAGGATGGAGCTGCAGGGAAGAGGAGAAGAGGAAGGCCTAGTAGGAGGTTTATGGATGTGGCGAGAGAGGTCATGCAGGCAGTTGGTGTGAGAGAGGAAGATGCAGAGGATAGAAGGAAATGGAGACAGCTGATCTGATGTGGTGACCCCTAATTAAACGGGAGCAGCCGAAAGTAGAAGAATGAAGAAAATACTACACCTATGCAAAGCTTCCATAACTTTATGTAACATGCTTCTGCTATGTAAAACAACTACTTGGCACATTCACAAAGGACCCCATGCATTTTCTTTAATATGCTTAGTGACTGGATCATAATAAATTTCCTGTGCAACTGCTTTTCAGGCTAAGGATTACTAAGAACTACAGTAAATCATGTTGATGACCAAGCTGATAAAGTGGACAATATGCTTCCCTGGAACAGAATGCAACATTTGGTGAACGTGCATTTTCTTTCAAAGTAAATGTACAATCAAAAAGAAATATTCACATTCGTGGGTGTGCATGTGTTGAGCTGAGAGTGTGATGGAGGTTGTTAAATATTCCTAGTGAAATTGTCCCTCCTCGGCCAGTGCTTTAGCCCCCCCGGCCCTGCTCCGAATGGAGATCTGCCATCATCTCAGCATGGCCTCGTTAACCACAACTCACACCCAGTGGCACAGAGAGCAAATCTGAACCTCCACTGATTACATCATATCCACACTGCCGGACAGCAAGCAGGTTATGAGGTTCAGAGCACTGTATCCTTTGTGGTGTGTATGCATGTGTGTGCATGTCATGTCGCATTCACAAGTGATGTTCTTTCAACCAAGTACAGCTAAACAAATAAATACATTGCCAAAAAAAAATTACCACAGGCAATTAAGTACTGCACTTTCCACCTCAATTCCAAGAGAACAGGACAAAGCAGCTATGCACTTTCCATTCTCATTTCCTAACTGTCCTTGCAGCTGTTCCTTAAAGCTCCCAGGCTTTAGTGGCCCTCTCCCTTTCCGGAATCCAGTGGTCCCTCTGGCATCTGCAAGACAAAAACCTCCATAGCCCATCCTCTTGTGTGCGAGGTGCTCGGCAGACGTCCTTCTCCAGGGAGAGGTCAGGAGGATTCACACCAACGGAGGGCTTAAAACTGGGAGAACAGAGACAGGTGTGCAGCTCCGCAGGACAACAATGACCAAGGCATCATTGGACACTAATTAGAGGCAAGGTTAGCAGTCTGGAATATTCCACATATTATAGAATACTGGAGCAATAGTGTTCAAAGCTTAGGATCCAGGCTGGGGGTTACCTGGTCACAGGCCCAAACGCTCCACCCACATGTACATGAAGCATCTAATATCTACTATGAATCAATGAAATAGATAAAAACCGATTATAAAAATAGTTGGCAACAAAAAAGTTGTTCAACCAAACTTATCTACAGTGTAGGAGCACTTTGCACTGAATTTAAATAAGAAGTGTGTTCACTACAAATTAACAGCACACTAAAGAGAGTGAGTGCTAAAAGGGCACATGAGGGCAATGAGAGACTAAGGGAACAGCAGCAGTGTGAAGCAGAGAAACACACACTCTTTTTACTGGTAGCACTAATCAAAACAAATTTTACTGTGTGTCAGCTGCAAACTATATAAAATCAGTCTTGCATGGCACAGAGCACCACGATAAGGAGAGAACACTTGAAATAAAAATACATGGGAGCTATGGATGAAGGAGGATCAGCAGCAGGGTAAGTTACTAGATATTCTGAATTAATTAAATGAGTTTTGAAGCGAGGAATCGTTCGTCTCACAGCAGGTAGCTCTTCTCGTTTATCTAATAGCAGGTGTTTGCTCGTCATCCAGTCTGAATGGTCTGTTAAGTCAAAATTAATTCCGTTTTGCATGACAAGTGTAACTAGCTGGATAACGGCGTCGACTGTTTTCTGTAGAAAAAGAGAAAGATAGAGTGTGTGTGTGCGCGCCCTTGTGTGAGTGAGGAAGAGACAGTGAGTGTGTCAGAGAGTGAGTTTGTGAGTGTTACTGCAAAAAACTATCTACTTCCATGGTCTATGGCCAGCTGTTAAAGTTATCTGATGTAGCAAAGCCTGTTTAGTTCATGTTTTATTTTGTTTTTAGTTTAGTTCATGCTTTTTCTTTTTTTATTATTTATAATCTTATTATTATTTTAAAAACTCAGGTCCATTAAAGCAATAAGAGCATATACATTGTAAAATGGACAGATTTAAAGATGATCAAAACACTCATTAGTTGCAGCCCTAATTTTTGTAGCAAACTTCGCTGGCCACTAGGCCTGGATAAAAGGACAATGTAATCAAACTGGCAATGACTGACAAAAACCCTATGATGATCAAAAGAAATAATCACTGTGCTGGGAAAGAAAACTGAGAGAACTACACAAGATTAATTTAATCTTGCACTTAAAAATAGACAGGGGCATTTGAGACCGTTTGGAAGAGTAAAAGGGTGGGCACTGCTATGCAAACCAGACAACTTTGGACCCAAATGTAGTCTGGTAACTTGATTCAAAATAATCCTGACAAAACACACACAAGTCTATTCCAATATGTTACATCTCTTTCTTAAACATGTTTTAGATGTATGTGTGTGTGCTGACTTTAAATAGGGTCATGTTAAACAGTAGGGGAAAGCGAAGACTCTCCCCTTGTTATCTTGATGCTAATATGACAATGGAACTCAATTGACAGGAAGAAGAAATGAGCACTAATGAAGCGCTTGGGGAAGTAAAGGGGTAATATCTGGTTTAAACAGGCAGAAAACATTACATTGTCTTTTTTGAAGATAGTTTGTGTTATTTGTTGTGGAAGTTTCTCACACGGCTAACCTTAACTAACAATGAGAACAACTCGGTTTACTTTCAACTGTATTCTCGGACTTACTTCCCATATTTCCCTCTTATTTGTTCAGTGCAGTGCAACATGAGTGTCGTCATTAGGGGGCAGGTTGACCGATCTGCATATCAGATTAACAGTGTACTCTGGTACTGAGTCATGTCATGCTTGTCCACGGCAGAGTTGATTTAGAGGAGGTTCTGCAGATGTTAAACTGACCACAAAATTGTCATTTTGGCAGACTGAAAAGGGGTCCTAATGTAAAAAATGTAAAAAAAAGACGTATGTCATTTCTTGTTATAAAGCAATATATTTATGTATTTAATAAAACAAATGATTTTAGGATGTAATTACTCTTTAAATAATATGTAATGTTTTATTCTATTTTACTGCAGTTAAAATAAATTATTAGAGGGGCATTAATAAGCCATTAGGTTACAACAGAGCTAATTCCCCACTGTGCCTGCTGCGGGTTTCCCCAGAGTCCAGCAAACCATTCAGTTGAAGTTGAAGTTTATTGTCATATGTACAAAGTACAGCGCACAGAGCACAATGAAATTCTTACTTGAAAACCCCTCCCTCACAGACAGAACATAAGACCCCTCCCTCACAGACAGAACATAAGACATGATACACAGAAGACATAGAAGACAAAGTGGTGCAGCAGCAATAAATAATCAAGGGGTACAACAATACACTTCACTACAAACTAATATTTCAGTTTGCAGAAATCCTTCATTTCTCTGAGTACCAAGAATCTGTTTGATTAAACTGTGACTAGACACTAGAACACACAAGCTCATCTCTGCTGCTTTGGTAAAACCAAGCTCACCGCTACATCACAGTGACATCAAAGACTGAATCTGAGCTAGACATGGGAGCTGAATTTTTCTGGCTCTTTAAGTTTGAAATTAGATTTAGACTTTTACATAAATTGAGACTTTTACTTAAATTGAATTAAATGCTACATTTAACTTTAGCCTGATAGTTAAAACCTAATATCTGAATTCAAGCTGGGTGATACGTGAGTTTGACTTATTAAATAGTAGGGGAAACACTGCGTAGTAGGTCTAAGATGCAGAGGATACCCCAGAGCACTGGCTGCAATATAATCAATAATTCCAATTTTTAACAAGAACATATGGCACAAATTTTTACATATGTGAAAGGCCTAATGGCCACAGTGATTTTGTCAGTGCATTGGGTTCGGCCAGTCTGATGGGAAATATATGTTTGCAAGCAGATGCCTGTTTTGCTAGCTGTGACAACATGATGCTTTTCAGAGCATGACATAATCGACAGACCAAAGAAAAATTTTGAAGTTTTCTACAGGTGTCTTTTTCTTGTAACAGTTTTGAATGTTGACTGTCCAACAATCCATAACTCTGGCTTTTAACTCTGTTTGATTGGTTGATTGTATTTTGTCTTGTTTTTATTTTTATTCTATTTCCTTCAAATGTTTATATATGTGCTAAATGTAAAGCACTTTGGTCAACTGGGGTTGTTTTAAAGTGCTATAGAAATAAAAATTTACTTACTTACTTACTAACACTGAAAAAAATGTACAACTTACAACCATCCAACCTACTGTTTTTTTTTGTTTGTTTTTTTAACGGCGATGTAAGACCATAAAACTACAGTAATATTCTAACTTCAGTGAACAGTCAAACACACTTTGCCAGGGGTGCCCTGAAGGTCCAGTATCCAGCACAGTTTGGTGATTTCCTTGCTTAAACACACTTGGTTCAACTCACCTGTTGTTCGCCATGTTTAGAAAGTGTGTACGTGAGAAGGGGAACTACCAACTGTGTTGGACACCGACACCAGCTGTATGGGTTTCAAAAGCTCTCAAAGGATCAAAAGCACATGAATAGACTTTGGCAATAAAAGAAGAATAAACCTAAATGTCTGGCACATTTACAGGTTAAAAACATATGATGTCTGATCCCATAGTGGACTGAAGTGTTAACAAATGTCAACTAAGATATTCACTGTAACTACGACATTTAAACTTTAACAAAACCAGACAGAGTTGCATACTATAGTCGATCTAAAACAACAAACAATAACAATCCAAGTAAATATTTTCCTCACACAGACATCCCACACATTAGCATAAGCTACTACTAGTGGGGTTTTGTGAGCATGGCCTGGTTAACAGATTGCAGTTGGCTTGCTGCAGTCTGCTTATCTCCCAACCCCAATGAGTGCAACTCACACCTCGGAGACACTCACTATCAGCTGTGCCTCACCACAATCATAACTCCATATGAGCAGCACACTGGAGCTAAGCCATATCTATTAAACCCCAAAAACTATGAGATTTATTACTTCATTAAATGATGTAAATAAGTAAAACTGGAACAGAAAAATGAGTGCGTAGTTGGCTTATCAAGGGGGCAGATGTCCATGGAAGTGGATTTTTTTGATGTGAAATGCAACTAGCGAGAAAAACAACAGTTTTAGTAAGTGATGAGATCAGTGTGCATGTAATGGCCCTCTTCTCTCTCTCTCTCTCTGTCTCTCCCTAACTCTCTTTCTAATAAAAGTACCCCCCTCTCTTAAGAAAGTGGTAATTGACTTCTCAGAGAGGGTTTGTGGGCGTATTCAGTCCAGACTATGCCCACATCTTCATACAGCTCCTCCAAAGCCAAGCTGCATGGGAGAGGAATTTTAATGAGGGATCCTGGTCCCCCAACACACACACACACACACACATTCACTGTGCAGAGACCCTCTGCGATACTACACTACGGGCCCGCTTCCACGACAACCCTTGTTCTAAACATGCTGATCGAGAAAAGGAGTGTGTTTGTGTGCCCCCATGTATCCACACTTTCTCCAAAGCCTTGGGGACCTTCCTGCCACTCTCAGCTGCCAGCTTCTTCAGTTTGCTCGTTCAACATGCGCGCACTCCGTCTGAAGCGGTGTGGAAGCGAGACAAGTATGCCAAGCACCAGGAGAGATGGGTGAAACAAAGCATGTAAAGAAAGGAGCAGGGTAAGACAAAGGCAGGAGCGTCACATGTGGGGAAAAACGTGAGATTCTGTAAAGTTCTTTTCTATTCTTTCTTATTCTAAATCAGCAAGTCATTTTAATAAACCTCATCTCCAACCCACATCAGCTCTTCAGATAAAAGAAATCATTTAGAAGCTCAAAGAGTAAAATAAAGAGGGGCACTTGCTTTCACTCACGCTCCAGCCCTCAGTGGGAATGTTATGAAGCCTGTTACACCACAGCAGCCCAGCAAAAAGTAAAAGAGCAAGACCACAACAGCGCCTTTTACTTGGCCTATTCACAAGCTGAGCTGACAAGACAACAGCATGTGGCCAAGTGACCATGGACAATACTAGTAAACTACAAAAAACAAGTAACATTATCAGACTCTTTTGTTTATGTTGTTTCTGCTCACCAAACCTTATCTAAAGGTTGTTTCAATTTCACATTTTGTAATTGACTGTCAAGCTTCACATAATGTTGGCAAAAATCCCTTCCAACTTAATTAGGAATTTCAGTGCACAATTCAGTTGTTGCCAAAATACCTGCAATCTAGAGAGTTAATTTCAAATGATCTTTATTTTGCATGCTTGTGAAAGGTCTAGTGGTATGCATCTAATTAAATCATTTTATGGCCCTGAGTGAATTACTTCAGTGTATTGATAAATTCTGTCTTTCAAAACCAAGTTTCAATACCAAATTCAATACCAACTTTCTAATTTCTTTTGAACGTCATCAGTGACTCCAGTGAGCATGCTAGTTCCAAAGTCTGAACTGACGATTGGTTGATAAGTGTGTTATTAGCATCAGTGGTCTGTTGAACAAACACAAATACAAACATCAGCACCCCCACTACATAGTCTTCAACATTCAAGCCAGCTGAGACTGGAGCTTTTGCGATACACCTTTTAGCCTTGTAAAAAACCATTTTAATTAAAAAATATTTTAAAAGAATTAAAATGAAGAAAATCTAAAGTAGTAGAATTTTCCTTTTGTAAAACTGAATACTACAGATACAAAAACGACACAAAAATTACATTATATAATACGAATTTACTAGGAATCAGCAACAAATCTAGCAAACATCTGTGATTTGTGTGAACGTCTCAACTTCGTGAAGATTTTGTGTAAATCAACATTTTTTAATTGAGACAAAAACCAACCAAACAAATAAACAAACAAAAAACTTCTCTCTCTCTGCCTGCTGCCAAGTAGTGTGACTTTGCTGATAAATCTCAAAGGTAACACACTGTGTTTTGGTCATAATGTTGGTAGTAGGGCTGTCAAAATAAAATTTAACATTGTGGAATTCAGTGAAAAAATGCATTCTAATACAAAAATGTCCATTTAAATATTTAAAGATTCTGCTTCTAGTATGTTCCAACCTGTTAGAAACATTACAACACTTAACACAAACAGAGGAACGTATGTCATGGCTATACTCAACAATTTATTTTGACTTTTAATCTGAGCTTTAAATTGTTTCTTGCGAACATTTGACTGTTTTTAGCAACTCAGTCACTCTCTGAACAAAGCTATATGTGGACTTTTTAAGCTTAAAACAAATGGGCAGAAATACATTCTTATGTAAGGTAACCAAATGATCTGCATCAGTCAATGGACGTTCCATATGCTTTGCAGTAGGGATGCACAATGATTTCATAATCATATATCTGCAGATAATTATTTAAAAAGAAAAATAATGAGATAAGCCAGATGTTTAGATTTGACTGATATTTCAAGCTCATATTTGACAGCATATTTATTGTATAGTCGTTTAGGAAATGGTTTACTAATATATCTGTATATCTGTTTCAGTACTTTATATATAAGCAAGACCTGACAGTTAACAGTGATGTCAGGTTAATGTTTACAATAATTTTAAAAGAAGGAAACAACAAAGACAGTCTAATTAAAACAGTCTATGTCAGGTCAGTAAGACATTTTAGCACAGAGAATAGGGTTCTTACGCAGCAAGTATGGGTTCATTAACTTTATTAATGCTAACTTAAATATTAAATGTTAATTTAACATACAGACAACTGTTCTCTGAGGCAAAAATGACCTCTCATTTAAATATTAAAACATGACAACCACTCATGACCTACAAGTCAGAATGCAGTTGAAACTTAACATTTCTATCTCAGAGGACGTATCTGTGATTTTGTTCACTAAATCAAGTCCTAAACAATGTTCCATAGCATCAAACCTTGTGTATCATCATACTGCTCCCTATTACGTTTAGCTACATCTGATACCAAATCCAATGAGGTAATCACACCAATTAAATATTTCTTTAGCCAGCAAAATGGGCAAGTTAAGTATGATTCTGTTTGAACAAGATTTTACATGGTGATGGAAGGTAATGTTACTAGGTAAGGTCTCTTTTTTAGTTCCACCTGAATTTACAATGTCAGTAACCTTTTGATTTGTTTCTACAGTATGAAGAAGAGGAAGGTAAAGAGGGTCAGTTCAGGACACTTAAAAAATTGTACTGAAGAGTTTTTGAGCACCCTCATGCCTCGCTTAGTCTGACAAAGCTGAGTCGTTTTGATTTAGCGAAAGCTACCCATCACATTTTGGACATGGTGTTAATGTTATTTCCATTAAGTCTAATGTTAGCTAGTATACTTGTTACTTTAAATTACACTTGTATAACATTACTGACTCATTTAACATTACTAAGGTTATCATTAAGCCCCTGTTGGTTCCATTTTCTTTACAATAAGATAATATCAACAAGATTAATACTGTAATAACAGTGTAACTAAAAGAATTGTAGTATTTGTTTTGAAACATGAGACTACATTCAAAGATGCTGTATACTGGCAACCTTGTAAGCTCCTTCGCAAGACACATTTGCATTGATGGTTAGGATAAGCATATCAGGGTCAGAGCCAATCACAGGAAGGATATGTCTTCGCAGAGCGCAGGTGGTGAAAAAACAAGTCCACAGAGAAAGTAAACAAGTGTTTCTGAACTTCTGTTGTTGGTCTCCCGACCGATGCCACCAAAAATAATTTCTCATAGAGGACCTATTATGATCTCAAAACAGTAAAAAGTGAGGAGTTTGCCTCTCTGAAAGTTCCACCCTGATCAGCCACAATATTAAATATTGACCCCTTGTTACCACAGAAAGCGCCTACAATGAGCACGTGAGCATTAGAACTGGACCACGGAGCAATCGAAGAAGATGGCCTGGTGTGATGAATTACATACTCATCATGTGGACGGCAGCGTATGCATGTATCACTTACCAGGGAAAGAGATGGTACCCGGACACCCTATGGAAAGAAGGCAAGCCAACGGAGGTAGGTTGACTTGGCCTCCCGATTCCCCAGATCTCAATCTGACTGAGCATCTGTGGGATGTGCTGGACAAACTAGTCTGAACCATAGAGGCCCCACCTCAGCTTTCTGCTAGTCAGCTTTCCGCTAATGTCTTGGTGCCAGATACCACAGCACAACTTCAGAAGTTGTGTGGAGTCCATGCCTTGATGGGTCAAAACTGTTCTGGTGGCACGAGGGGGACCTGCACAATATTTGACAGGTGGTTTTAATGTAATGGCTGATCAGTGTATATAAGGCTGCAGAAGATGTCATTTGCACAATTTAGCCATGCTACAGATAGTAGCGTAGTAATGCCTAGTTAGCTAGCAACATTAAAACAGCTGGAGCCAGTGAGATTTCTGCTTAGCCAACCCATCAGATGTTTATCCCTAACATATTTAAGAAAAGAAAAAGTCCAGAACTTTCCTAAGATTATAACCTTGAAGCACATACAATGCATAAGTATAAATGCCATTTGGAAAAAAAAAAAACTCTAATTTAGTATTAACAAAAACTGTTGAGTGCTCCTTTCTCTATTGCACCACTGTAGCTTCTGCTTGGGCAAAGATAGAGACATCTGCTTTTCTTATGATCTTTTTCAAAGGAATCCAACAAAATCATTCTACCGCACAACAACAAGTTTGTAATGCTTAGGTATTTACACTCAATCCAAAGGACCAACACTTCCTCCCGACATATGGATGCTACATTTATAAGTCCTAGGAAGTACTGATGTTATAATCTGATAATTTATCAACGTTCAACAATGTTTACATAAGAAAATCCGTAAATGTTTAAAAGAGCTTATCAATCCAGTTTCCTTCCGTGTGGACTAGACTAACTGCACTACAGGTTTCTTCTTTTCACTCACAAACAGCCCAGCCTGGGCTTTGCTGCAGCTGTGTATGTATGTGTGTGTGTGTGTGTGTGTGTGTGTGTGTGTGTGTGTGTGTCCAGGGAGTCCACCAATCTTCCCTCAGATAGAGGCACTGAAGTGTGACGGCTCGTTAAAGAAGAACAAAGCCCCTCACCTTTCTTTATCACTAATATGCACCTGGAGAGCTGCTGTGCTTTATGATAAACACACACACAAACATACACTCGCACATAAACAGACACCCACATGTCAGAAAATGTGTTTACACCCCATTCCAACTCAGCCCTATTCCAGGGGCCACTGTAAAC
This sequence comes from Brycinus macrolepidotus, assembly GCA_037974445.1. Taxonomy (NCBI): domain Eukaryota; kingdom Metazoa; phylum Chordata; class Actinopteri; order Characiformes; family Alestidae; genus Brycinus; species Brycinus macrolepidotus. Next base: position 36,747,430 of record JBBPCZ010000001.1, on the reverse strand, counting down.
AGCTGAAGTCGATGTGTGTGCACCTTATTGTTGCATTACATCTCAAGCAGTGCTATCCAGCATAGTACTAAGCAGATGTATGTAGACCATGAGCACTTTTTTATAAGACATTCACTTTTCTCCTTGGAGGATTCTCCCCGATTGATCTCAGCTTCAAACAGCCAGCAAAACACATGTTTCATTCAAACTGAAACACTATAATGCAAAATTTGTGTGCAATAGCAAAACAGATGAAGTGCTTTCCAACAATCAATAGTCTGGATGAGTAAATGTCATGAGAAAATGGGATGATAGAGTTCATCACAGTTGTAAAAAGTGAGGTGCCTGAGCAATCTTGCTGGGGAATATGGCATATAAATAATATCGCAACAATTTTAGCTTATATCGCGATACACAATATATCTTGGTATTCTGAAGTCTCCTCTAAAGCACTTTTGTCTTTAAGTTCCAGTTTGAAGTGTTCTTGTTAAGTAGCCATACCAACATTATATCAACATTATATTAAATACATCAAACACACTTTTCCAACAGACGAGGCATTTTATTCCATCCATATAGGTTATAAGTATAACAACTGTACCTTTTTTGGGCTCTGGAGCTTCAAGTATACCAGTAAATATTTGAAGCTTCAGTGGGGAGTGTGCATGTATTTCAGTAATTAAAAATCTTATACATTTCACAACTTAAATTTGTTTTAGCTAGTATCCACTACTGCACTTCTGCATCTTTCCAAGTCCTGCTCAGCACATGCCCTCCAAGCATTTTTTAGGCTTCTGGCTGGATTTACGTCGTGCTATACAGCAGTGATGATACAGAAGTAAGATCAAGATTTCTTAAAATAATTTTTTGCAATATATTTTCATTGTCAAGTTCAGCTGGCTTGTCAAACGAAAAGCCAACTATTGCTAAATTAGCACACCAGGTTCTTTTGATTCCACCTTAAATAGTGTGGCTGTCAGTAATGTCAATGTAATGTTATACAATTTAAGGCAGAACACAAAAAAGTGGTGGATTTAAGATGATCTATGAAAGTTTTCTCATTCTTTGTCTCAAAATGGCAATCAAGACTCCATAGCCAATCTCGTGCCGGCAACATACAAATGTGTGACAATATTTATCAGACATAGAACAAGCCACAATTCATTGAGTATATTCGATATAGTATAGAAGTGTATGAGTATCCTGACCCCAGCTCTGAAGCATCCGCTGCCACTTCCACAAAGCACTCCAAAGATCCTGTTATGTCCCTTCACTTGAAATTAATACCACCGTGCCCCGCCTCATCTGCACTCCCCCTTTCTCCTGCTCTCTCTCCCCGATTTGATAACAAATATTCCCTCACCTAAATTAGAAATGTGAAGTAATTATACCAGCGGCCCTCCTACGGGTTATTCATAGGAGCCGGCCGTTGTAAGGGAGCTTTCGTTATATAAATAGGTTACTTTAGAGGGTGACTTTAATTATGTTGGTTTCAAACAGAACATGAGTGCACGATTCCAGTGGGATTCGGCATCTCCAGCTCTTTGTTAACTGAGCACAAATGTATGCCAGCAAGGAACATCAGTGCTGGCTCTACGCTCAATTTATTCAGTCGCCGCACACCTACGCCAATGAGTAATTCCACTAATAATAAAGATCGCAAGAAACATGAGGGTCTCCATTCAAGAGCAAAGGGGAAAAAAGAGAAAGTGTGCATAGTTTTCAAGGACAAGTTAAAAAAAAAATCATGTTGTTGTGTGCATATCTGTGTTGCAAGCTACTGTGTATATTCAGTGAACTGATATATGGTTTAACTGAAGTGCTGGCAGGCCCTGTCAGTACGTTCTATATTCCAAACTAACCAGAATTTAAGTTTACATACACATATATATTTTCCAATACATACATCCATATTTTATGTTTCTAGATTGTATAGTGTACAT
>JBBPCZ010000001.1:36728365-36743820 GCA_037974445.1 Brycinus macrolepidotus | reverse complement strand
CTTAAAATTCACTTGAGTTGAAGGTTACATTTTTCTACAATTTTCAGTGTGAGAGTATGCTTCTGCAATAAAAATTGTATTTATTTTAAGGCTTTTAACACATCTTAACCAGGGGTGCCAATAATTATGGAGGGCAGTGTAGATAGATACATGGGCGCCGGAACCATTATAGCAAAATCATTCGTTTCGTCCCCCCCACTTTTTCCCTCCTGGACCACAGCCGAGACGCAGAGAGCCGCGCGCACAACCCCCCCCCCCCCACCCCCCCACCGACCACAGCTGAGACACCCTCCTGGACTAAACTCTTAATCATGTGAATTTTAAAAACAGCAACTTATAGGTAAACAAAGGTACTTGCAGGGACTTTTTAATGCTCCTTGTTTGTTTACTAAAAGCTCTACTGAGCTTTTTAAATAGCATGTAACATAGCTTCCTAAATATTTCAGTACCAGACAGAATAATCCTAAAATTTTAATTAGATAAGATTTGGTAATGTAACCAAAAACTCTCTTAGGTTACCCAACCAGGTTGTTTAAATTTACAAGAAACTGGGTGTTAAATAAGCACCAACAGTTCAATACCAGACTTTTTAACTTGTAAACGGTTAATAATATGCCACATGGAGAGAACTAATATATTAGTTATATCTGAGGACGGAGGACACTCCAATGGGTACCTGTATATATATCCACAGTGTTCATACATATACATATATATATCCACTATGTATGTGTTGTATAGCTTTTATTCTATTGTTTTTGCTGCTCTTACCTTTGTACTGTCCACTTTCTGCCGTGACAATGCAAATTTCCCACTAGTGGGACTAATAAAGGTTTTTCTCATTTTATCTTATCTTATATCTGTAGCAGTTGGCCTTCTGTGTAGAAGTTTAGTTAAAAGTCTCCTTTAAACATTACATTACATTACAGACTACATTACATTACATTACAGACTACATTACATTACATTTATGGAAGATTTAGCACTCTCTTGTCCTTGTATTACTAAGGACCCTGTATGATCTCTCACACTAAGCACATATAGTCTAATGTATCTCTGTTTTTCCTTTTAAGAGAACCAGAACACCATAATGAGCACATGAAGACATACCATGTACCTGATGTAATCATATCTTTATTTCTCTATGGTTGGTTAAGAAATATTGGTGGTGCAAGAATGCAAATGTAGCTCCACCTGTGGGTTGGAAGATCTGTGGGTTGGTCTTAAAACAATAGTGGCGTGGGGCCAGGAGGTGTGATAAAGTAAAAATGGGTATCACCTAGGCTGAGAACAGGTGTATAAAGATGGGACCCCAGCGAGCCCAAAATACAAGATGGATCCACAGGCTGGCTGGGTGTCGTTTGCTGTTTTGCTGTCTGATATAGGAAACCGCCTGTATCATTTTCTGTTGTAAAGTTGTTTTCATTTTATTTTGTCTAGTGCTCACGATTCCTCCATGACACGTTACAATACATTACATTAAAGACTACATTACAGACTAATGCAGATCTACATTGGCTGGAGGGATGTGTTCCCATCATAAAAGACACTTTCACTGTACAGTCTTAAAGACAGTATGTCATACGCTTCACATCTATTCAGCAAACAAGGTTTTCTTCAGTATGAGTTATCACACCATGTCTGTACTGTTATCGCTGCGTTCATAAATTTCGTCTCTTCCAGCAAAAGGCCTTTTGGGTTGGGCTGTAATTATCGAATGCAAACGGCATTTTGTACTACAAGTAACGTGGGGGCAGAGATGTACATACTTGGGTCAAAGGGTGCAACACAGATGTGAGTGATTGCAATAAAATATTAATGGGATATGCAAAGCAGCCAGGGAAATCAGCACCGTTTAGCAGAGAGCGGCAGGCCAAAGTGGTGAACTGATAAATGAACAACCGAAGCAGCTCCAGTGATTGGCTTTTGGCTTTTTCTGTCTGTTTTTCATCTTTTTGTATGTAATACAATCCATGACCTGGAAATGTGGTGGGTGAGGAATGTAGGGAGTGAAGCTGGAGGGCCATCATCATGGGCCTTCGTATGTCGTCTACTGGAGAGTGTTGAGTAGTCCTAAAAAGCAAATGAGATAGAGAGACCGCTGAGTTCTGACCTTGTTAACTAATGTCCAGCTTGGACCGGGTTACCACTGCTGCCTCCACTCTCTCAAAATAGAGATGAGGGGGAGCTTCCCCGCATCACTTTAGTGCCTAGAGCTCCTCCTTCATCGGTCACCTCAGGGTCACCAACTGACATATTTTATTGCCTAAAAAACAAAACAAAACCTGGAACAGAGCATGAACTCCTATCAAAAACATTACCTCCAATAAAATTACCCTTTGAGCAACAGAGCCTGAATGAAGTCCTTCAAGTTGTTGAACTCATGCCGGATCTTTGGCCAAAATAGAAATAATACTTACTAAGTGTGCAGAAATTCACACGCAATTATGTAACAGCAGATTTGACATTCGTCTGAAACTATGCCATGTATTAATTGATATTTAGAGCTCTTGGTCCATGTTAGTCCATAATTTTCCCTCTTTATATACTCAGAAGGCAGCCAGTAGGCCTATTGTCTGCCCAATGAAATCTGCTGTGCCAAAGACAGGCACAGTGCCTTAGAGCTACTTTTCATCTCCAGGCACATGACTTGAGTCAAGCCTATCTACCATTGCCAGGAGCAACATTTGGTCCACTTTAGTGTGCCCCATGCCTCCCGCCTTCTCTCCATTTCAGATAAAACCACTCCGCGAGATTTCCCCTCCGAGATAGCGCACCCTGAGCTGCAACCTTGCCTTCCGAAATGCGTAGGACCAGCCAACAATAAGCAGATAGAGATATGACCAAAAATATTTATATACACACACATGTACGTCATGACTTAGTCCTCAATGGAAAAATCCACTGTCAGTGAAGCAGAAGTTTGAAGTGAAGGTGTGATATTTCAAACGTACGTAAATACCACAGAAAAGTTAAGGCTGAAATCAAATAGTTGGAGTCCAAAGGAAAAGGGGCGATACAGTGATAAGCAATGTAGCGGACAGATGTTCTGCTATTCTTATATTGTTAAATGGTCTGATTATTATCTTACTAAGGTTAAAATGATGGAAGAGAGAGGGTAGGAGTAAGACAGTAAGTAAGAGGGATGAAAAAATAGGTTTAATTTAGGACAGTGAACCCTTATATATTCGTACACTCACATTTAACCACTGGTAAACTTTAATGAAAAAAAATAAACGGCCATATCTAAGAAAACTGAAAGTCTCTTTAAAATGAAAATAATTTGAGGTAAATAGAACATAAACACTGTTAAAGTTTTAAAATGAACCATTCACATCCCAGTCCATACGTGAAAACTAGGCTGCCCATTTTGAATTCACTGTTTTTGTGATGACACCAATGCATTTGCATATATTCCCCTTTTAAGCCAACAAATGTTATAACGAGTTTTTCAGCCTGCACTGTTTCTGAATGAAGCATAATGGAGAGGCAGCCAGTCTGAACTGTGGTCATTTATGTATATTGGGCATAAATGCACAGTAACAAAAATAGGCTATTTAATACTAAGTTAAAAAAGAGGTTGGAAAATAGTCATGTAAAAGTTATTTGGTGCACAAAACACGAGAAAAATGTAAGATATGTGCCCAGAGGTGGAACCTTCAAGGTGTTTTTCTTGTAGAGGTGTCGGTGAGCTTGTGTTCATTGATCACGGTATTACAAAGTGTGCACTCATAAGTGAACAAAGGCATTTGGGACGTAAGCCTGCAGAAATCTGCAAAGACACTGCTGAAACGGTAATGATCAGGGGCAGATTCACGAAAGCTTTTCTGAAAAAAAAAAACTTCCAAAAGAAGTGAAAGCAAACTAAAAGAGCAGCGATGCCCACATTTAGTGCTAAAGAGCAGTCTCTTACATAAGCACCACTGCAGGGGGAGGTGCCGCTACAGTAGTGGGAGGGGTTTTGGTTGTTGCATGTGTCTTAAAAGATGCAAGCATTTATGCTGCTTTGACATGTAGCTTGAATCAGATAACTTCCTGAAGTGGTCTGAGCAATCGGATTTATATCTGTTATAAATGCATCTTGTTTGCATTTATAAGTTGCTTGGCCTTATCCAGATATAATTCTGATACTGAAGAGTCATGCAGTGACCTGATGTAAACGATGTCTCAGGTTTCATGTAGCTTTCTGCTGTTCAGGCTGCAGAAAATCTGTCTTGGTCAAATATGCTGAAAAAAACTGCAGAACTGCCTGGCCAACATCATCCAACTTTGAAGGGTTCTTGTCTTTTTTTCCAGACAAAACACCACTTGAAATCGCTAAAAGTATTAGTTCAACAAAAATTTTCTAAGGACGTCAGTATCTCGCCCCCAACTTTGCTCTTGTACTTCCACACAAAATCAAGTGCTTGTCCAGTCACAGTTCGATGTAGGCCAGCAAAATCATCGTTACAGTGAGAGTAAAATTATGCCCCAGCATTGGGAGAGGAGGTTTTTTCTCCTGTCGAAGAAGCTGTGTTAAGTGCGAGAGCCTGAGGAAAGATGAAGCACGGCGTTGTTCTTCTCCTTAAGTAGCTCTCTGGGGACCTCAGCTGTCTCTGAGGAGCCAGCAGGTACCTGGGCCCGCTGTCTTCACCAGTACTACAAACAGGCCTGAAATCTTCACATCTCACATGATACCATGCTGGTTCCAACTAAACGCAGCCGCTCTCTCTTTCAAGGAAAGATAAATATGTAGCGTCGGAATCACAAATGAAACCCTATGGGAAACGCTTTCTAAAAATAGCAAATCTATCGCACACTGGAGTGGCTGCCACAATTATGGAGTCATTTAAATTGGCAGACCATTGAAAGCAGTAGGACGGCTTCATAAGTGAATGCATGGGACCACAGTGTCAAAAAGGTGCTTTAAAAAATAAATAAATAAATAAAGAGCAAAGTAAATTAAACCCTTATGCTAGCACTAGAATTAAGCCATGGCGTGATGGAAACAGAGGCAATCGTGTTAGTGTCAACCTAATGCCGCTTTTCTGATGTTCCATCAATACCTCACTCAGGCGTAGTGGGGTGAGAAGAAGCGAGGAACGAAAAGGAGGGAGGGAATGAGGGTAGAGGGGAGGAAAAAAAAGAGAAAGACTAACAAGACTTGCTGCCTTGAGCCACCACTGTCTCTGAGTGACACTCTCTTTAGTGAGTAAAGATTTGTTCTGCTAGGAGCGGCAGTTTAGAGCACAGGGGAGAATCATAATGCGTGTGTTAGAGTGTGTGTCCGTGTGTGTGTGAGAGAAAGAGAGACAGAGAGAGGGAGAGAGACAGGGAGTTAGAGTGAGAGCAAGAGAGGGAGAGAGAGAGACTGAAAACAACAGCAAAAATCAGAGGCCATACAGATGTCAAAACATAAAAGGACATTATCATATGATATTATAATAGAGAAAAAGTGATGTTGGACATGCCAACTCTTTCACTGATTTTGTCAACCATATAGTCTGTAACTTTTTGCAAGTCATGTCCACTGTAGGCTGCTTTCAAATCACACAGTATGAGAAACATGAAAACCAAAAAAAAAAAAAAAACGTGATGGAAGAATCATTATGCAGGCTAAACAGTGCACAAAGTCAGCTAACATATTCAGAACAGTCGCAATCAGTAAGCCCTCTGACACAATATGTAATCTTGAGGGAAAATCAATGACGTGTCCAAAACTATAATTGCTACTCCCAAACTGCCTCAGTAGCAATATGCGTTTGAAGGAACCTCCAACGCAGCAGAAAAAAAAAAAAAAAAAAGCCCCTGCACGATTCCAGAGCCTTTTAATGACCTGATCCTTGACAGAAAAATACCAGCAAAAAGACTAGGAACAATGACGAAATATGCATATTGGATTGTCCATATTTGAAACAACCCAAATATTGCTAGATTTTCCTTTTTTTGAGCAGCGTAGTGAACAGTAGTAGTGGGCAATATGACTGTATGTTATTAGTATTGTGACACTGTCAAGTTATGTCAAGCTTTTCTGAGTATATGAAGGGTATCGTCAGCACTTCTAGGACGCAGAACAACGGCATACATTCTAAAAAAAAGGCAGATTTAGACCAATTATAAAGAGCCTGTAAACAACCACCTGCAGTGGTTCTCAAACTGGTCCTCAGGGACCCCAAGACGGACCACAACTCAAGCATAGGGATGGAACAAATATGTGGGCCGTGTGTGGGCCAGCTTGAAGAAACACTGGCATAAACTACATAGTGATCAAGTGGCCTTTTCAATGTCAGTCATTATGACATCAGCTAATTAGTTTATTTTTCGTCCTGTTTCTTCTGAATTAATTTATTTTTACAAACACTTAATTAAAAATAAAAATAAAAATAATCATTGCATGCATAGTTGTTTGTAGCCTTTTTTTTTTTTCAAATTCCGCATCAGCTGAGACATGTTCAGAGGCCAAATGCAACATGAGGGTAAAGAAGTCCTAAACCACAACAACAGGTTTGTGCAACCTGCAGATGTAGTTTGAGAAGATTGTGAGCGGTTTTAGTAATGTATTCATTCCTTAAATCATTTAGGCTCATTGGGTGACTATTGTGTGTTAGCAACTCCAGTTTTAAACTAAGGAAGCAACATTTGGAATTAAAACACATATTGGCTGACTGACTAGAGTAAATGTTAAACTTTCTAAATTTGATTTTTCAGCAAGCACTTCCTTTAAAGTATGTTACAATTTTCCCATGTTGCATCAACATTACTATTGTTGTAATGATATTCTGACTGTAAAGCGAAGACAAGAAACTGATTCACAACCAGAATGATTAGCTTTCATAATGTTTTCATTTTAAGAGACGGTGCAATCGCATGGTGGAGAAAATCCTCAGATAAGCTGGTTGATTTGCACGTAGGCATTCATATACAAAACTAAATTACATCATCACCTCAGGTACAGATGGAGGAATAAATATGAAGCAATGTGAGGACACCCTCGGGCTACTGCTACCTGAATAAGATGTGTCCTATATTTCTGTCCTTATGCATAGACATGGTTTATGGGACGTAGCCCACATTGTGAAATTCAATCATTAGGACAGTCACAGTGCCTTGGCTCCATATAAGAGCCCCCAGCTGGTACAGACTTTACAATCATTATGATACACTACTGGTCTGACGCATGGTAAGAAACGGAGAAAAATTGATACTCCAAAAAATGTTTTAATGGGGCCACCCTCCTCCAAAGCAACAGTCCCCTTTCACAAAGACTAACCCTCCGCAATTAGTCTAATTAATGTGAAACAATGGAGCGCACGGCCACTTATCAAATTGATTGTTCTCCCTATAGAAGGGGGAGCACGGCAGGCCCGGCCTTGTAAAGGGCGACTAATTTCAGGAGATGATTGGAGTTGTCACGTTGCTGTGGGCCAATTACCTCCTGACTCTGGTCATGGGCGGTAGAAGAGATAATTAGCATGCGTTTAAGAGGGCTGCGTGCTAGCCGTATTCTAATTAGCCCCTCCTCGTCATAATATGGCCAGCCGGGGTGGAGAAGGTTCAGGTTTGGTTTGGTGGCCAGGTGACCATACATACAGCGAAACTGACCACAGTCTATATAGTAGCCCCTTAATCCATAATGATTGGGCTTTTTTCTCTTTTTTCTTGACTAGAAAAAAGTGATTGGAGGAGGAAAAAAAACGCTCTCGCTGAGTCCCCTAAGCTCATCTCCAGCAGCTTAAGGGAGCCACTTTTCTCCGGGTCCTATAAACTGTCCCCCTCTCTTCTGTAGCTGCTGCAAATCCATCATTAATCCTTTCAATTAATTTATTCTAGCGGGCTTCTCCCAAGGTTTAGCCCCCGTGATTTAATATAGCACATTGTTGCCACACCAGCACTGAAATTAGAAACTGCAGCCTCTGCAGCATGAGGTGAAGCGCCCTTCTGTTTCATTCAGGACCCCCCTCTCCCCCACTTGCTACAAAAAAAATAAACAGAATGGGGAAGTGGGCGAGAGATTTTTGGGGAAAGTGGAGTGTCTAGTTCGGGCTACTGAACCTGAAAAGAGGATTCTCCAGTGGGTCTACATCCGCAGCATTCTCTTAATGACCGTTTTACATTTTTAATTAATTCCATTTGACACCATTGAGAATTTTCATACGTGGTAATTGCAGAAGAAAAGGGCTTGGGGGTCTAGAGTGTGTACTAATGTATTTCAGCTCAGCTCAGACTGCTGCTGAACTGTTCCGCCAGAGGACGGCTCGGTTTGAGTCAGAGTAGGTGCTGAATGACTACTGGCACTTCTTCAATGCATGGACAAAAGAAACTGCAGTCAAATGTCCTCCTATCTCCATTAGCATTGACCAGTCCAGCTCTTACCTATCTATGATAGTAGCTCCTTTACATAGACAGCATATGTTCTGTCTATAAAACTCACAAAGGCCTTTTGCTTACCAGTAAATAGACCATGACCGTGTTACAGCACTGGAAAAGGAAATCTATCCCAGCCTTTCTCTCTCTGGAAGTGGTTGCTCATCCTTCTGGCAATTTTCCTTGTACATTTCAAACGCGAGTTTCATCCTCATCCGTATATGCAGGGAAAGCATGGCAGGGAAATCTGTGTCTTGCAGCTGAGCTTGTTTCCACCGTAAATGAAGGCAATTATTCTGTTAAACTAATTACTATTCCAATTAACACAGCCTAAACGGCGTTCTGACCTCATTATCATATCTTTAACAACATGCACAGCAGTGTCAGAGAGAGGAGATGCACATGTTTGTGTCTGTTTTGCGATGTGACATAGCACCTACGTTAATTTAACATCATCAGCTAAACTAGTGCTAGCAACGATTTCACGCCCCATATCATGGTGTAACTTTTATGTGACTGTCTGCACTCACTGCTTGATTGGCTGTTTGTTATATGATATTTTCATGCACAGAGACCTTGGGGATTGTGGGGAGGGACATGCGGGGGTCTACCCTTTGAAACACAAAGACAAAAATAGAAGAAGAGTAAAAGGCAGATAATCACGACTACTAACTCACTTTAAGCAAAAACGGCTTTTGCGGCTCCCTTTTCGTTGCTATACAAAGCCATTTTAAAGGGTTCTTTAAAAGAACATTCATAACAAAATTTCCATCATAAAGAAAAATGTAATCAAACAAGGAACTACTTATACCTTCAAATGGTCAACTGAGTGTTCACATTTCTATACAGTGTTTGAGCAGTTGAAGAATGACATCCTTCATTTAGCTGCTCATCCTAAGGCAAGACAACAAATGGTGCACGTAAGATCTTACCTGAGAGCTAATGCATTTCTGAGACTTTTTTCAAAATAAGATTTAATTCAAAATATGTTTAGAACCAAAAGTCCCAGCTACTAAAATACTAAATACTAAAATAACTTTGTTTCTAACCACATTCTGAAGGATTTTACAGAAGGATTTCCTAATATATCACACATAGTTGGATTTATAATATACCGCACAATCCCGACTTAAAAAATGTTTTATAACAATACAATGTTTTCATGATGAAATATTAAAACGATGTGATTTCAATAATCTCTTCTGTAAAATCCTTTCTCTGAGCTCTTCACAACAAAATAAACATTTTAACTGTAAGATCATCCAAAGGCTACATTTTTTTCTAATACAAAGGTTTGCATATTTAAGTAGATAACATCTCTTTTACATACCTAAATGTACTTTTTTGCTTCCAATAAAAAAAAAATGTATATAAAAAATAAATCTCATTAAAAAATAAATCTCATGTCATTTAAGCAGATGGCAAAGATGAACTGTAATCAACCAGTGTCACACCCTAAGTGAAATGCTTCAATTTAAAATTATTTCATTTTTAAACTTAGGAGTCTTTAAAGGAGAACTATATTAGGGGCAGCTGGTGGCCTAGTGGTTAGGGAGTTGGCCCTGTGATCAGAAGGTCGTGAGTTCGATTCTTGGCACTGCTGATGTCATCATTGCGGTACCCTTGAGCAAGGTACCATCCCCACACACTGCTCCCCGGGCGCCCCTCATTGGCGGCAGCCAACTGCTTCACTTGGTGAATGGGTTAAATGCAGAGAAAGACGTTCACACTGTGTGCTGTGGTGTGTTCATGCGTGGGTCCATTTTACTTTATTGTGTGTGCAAGAAATATATGATGAGTGATCTAAAGATGATGAGTGAACTTTAAGGAAGAGTGAGCTAAAGAATTTCTTGATTTCTTGAAAACAGCAAGAAAAGGCTAAACACAGTAACAGAGTGCATATTTGAAAACAGGTGTCAAAAAGAGATCTTTGAGCAATGCCATACCTGAACCTCTTTTGGTTCCATAATGAATCATGCGTGCAAAGAAATTTGAGAGTGTGAAAAAACTTTTCAGGGTTAAAAAACCTTTGAATAATGTTCTATATCGATTTAACGGTTCCACATGCAACCTTTACATAAGTTCTTTAAATGCTGAAAAGGTTCTTTCTTTCCACTGAAAGCTTTTTTACGGAACCAAAAGTGGTCCTTCTATGGCACTGCGTACAGAATCATTTTTTAATACCTGATGTTTAAGAGTGTAGTCAAGCAATCTACAACAGAAAAGATGGATTTCTGTTGTAGGATCCTCTGTGTAACCCAACTGTAGGAAGCGAAGCATATTCTGAGGGAGACTAGAACTGCAACTCTGACCTTACTCTCCCTTCACTCACTCTTTCTCTGAAAGCCATTAGGCTCCGGTTTCGCTCACCTTCCATAGGAAGACACTGCCCTTGAAGAATACATGGAGTTCTTAAGCAGGTGTACCCTTGCCAGTCAGGGGGCTTTAAAAAGGATCTAAATCAGTCTTTTGCTACACACACGGACACACGGGCACACGCGCACACACACATCGCATTTGCATCCAATTTCATCTCATTTACAGTCACATTGTATAGGCACGTGGCTCTGTAATCCTTAACAACAGAAGCAATGTACAGTGGGGCTTGAAAGAATGAAACCACATTGAAAATCTGCTATGTTTTCAATTAAATCTGGAAATAAACAGCAGAAACATTATTTTGAGCAAGGCAAAACAAAGAAAAGTTCATATTCAAAACATATCCAGGATTTCGCATCTATAGGTCACTATTCAAATTTTGTGACCATGTTAAGGCATTGGTACAAAAGGATGAGTCTTATGCCATCCCTTCCATTCCATGGTCTAACACTCTTAGGTAGATGTCATCTACTAATTAGTCCACGGCAGCTCAAGTGCATGCTATCATGCTATAAGAGGACATATGAAATGCTAGGAAACTAAAAAAAAAAAAATTTGACACAAATGGTTATACTGATAATATAATTTGGATTTTTTTTCTAATTTAGTACAACATTTTTAATTAGAAAATAGAAACATTTTACAAACAGACTTTCGAACCCCACTGTATCTTTTCAAATTCCGTCTTAGGAAGTAACTCTTCCTAAAGAGCATTTTGCGTGCTAATATGTTTTAAATCTTCATAAACTGGAACAGCTAAACATCTAAATGAGTAATCAACCAACCATGAATCACTCTGTATCATGAGAATTCCTAAAAATGTGTCCATTTTCATAATCTCCCAAACTGAAAGTTTGCTGCACTTACAAATCCTATATCTGGAAAGGAATTTTGTCAAGGAATTACAAGAAATAAGCTCAGCGTCTGTCCTTCAACCAATAAATCTTCCTCGCTACCCAATTAGCCATTAGTTAGTGCCATGGACCACTTCAAAGCTGTAGGAATCCCGACATTAAAAGAAGATTAGCGTTAGCGTAAACATGGCTGAAACCCATTACATATTGCACATCCACCCAGTGACACACATTTGAACTAGCTGTGTCCACTAGTTCTAGAAGCCACTGGCCATCTATATATGTAGTATATATTCATAATATATGCATGCAGTACCATTCCTAAGGATATTTGTAGGCTTTTTTGGGGGAAGGTGGGGGACGGGGGATTTAAAAGACTTTCCTAATCATCTCAGAGATTACAAACGGAGACAAAGGGTGAAGAGGATCACCCAAACCTCCCCCTAGCAATGTGGATTTAAGGCCTGGTCCGTACACGGCGCAGCTAATGCCGTCCATGGCGCGACCAGCTCATCGGCATTCATTACTCTGAAACAGAGGCAAGCAGGCAGAAAAACCAGCTGTAAATTGGCTCCAGGTCTGAAGGAACGGCTGCGGCGGGGTGGGTAATCCACGGCTCAAGTGGCATACCCGTACACATCTCCCTGAGACTCCACTGCTAGCTCTGGAAACCACCCGCTCTGCGCCACATCAATATATTTCATCTGGAGCACCGAGCAGCAAAGGGGAGATCAGCAGAATGGCCCAAAATAATAGAATATTCATCCCCCTAATCCATATTCAATTCTTCGGCATCTCCTCTCTTTCCCCTCCTCCGATTCACCTCCCTCTCTTTTTCACAGCCATGCATATGAGCTGGGCTGTATCTCTCATTCAAATGAGTTGTTCTCTCTATCTCCTCTCTGTCTTTCCTGCCTCCCTCGCCCCACATGTTGTTAAATACACATGTTGAGTTTCTGCCCTGCTTGACGGCCTTTGACAGGACGAGAGCCTTCTGTCTGTGGTAAGAGAGAGAGAGAGAGAGAGAGAGAGCCAGCCAGGCACAGTCCAAATCTGGAAGTGAAAAAACAGACATTGCAAAGACGAGCAGTAAAAACGATGCTTATCAACCTCCTGGCTGACACAGAGCATTCAGGCTGAATACATGGCGGCTTAGACAGACAAGATCACACAAATTAGGAGATCAGAACTAGATTCAGTCTCGTAGTGAGTTCTCAGTCATGCAGTTAACAAGGACCTGGGAATTGAGAGATATCTGTCAGTCAACACATGCACTGCACTGAAATGTAGACCTGGAAAATAAAGCAATAAGCCCTGAGGCCTTGCATTACAGTGATGGTAAGGGGTTTTGTTAGGTATTTGTTAGGTATTTATTTGGTTTTATTTATTTTGGATGAATTGTGTGTTGTAACAAAACTTACAAAGGGTTCACAATGGCACTAATAGGAACCAGGGGCCACAGTGTTTATAATGTAAGCATAGCTATTTTAGTTACTATCCAAAACCATTAGGTAAACTACTTGAGACTCCTGACTTATATATGTCATGTTAATAATAGGAAATTAGTGGTAAATAATTAACAAGCAAAACAGAGGTTTTAATAAGCGCAGATCAAACTGCTTGATGAACCACAAATGATTTTGTTTACATCTTAATCATTTAACTATTCAGAAACCCGGAAAAATTGATGGAATTCCCCTCTATTACAGGACTCATCCTCTGTTCATAGTGTGAGTGTGAGTGCATATAAAATACAGTTTCAATGGCGACTTAGCCAATCAGATTTTAGAATTGGTTGGTTTTATAACATTTGAAACTATTAAATAGGTGGCATAATATACTGTCTTAGCAATTGGTTATTCCAATATAAATTCCATTGCACATGAAGTATTAGGGCACGTTTACTAAAAGATGAGTTTAAGCAAACTAACTTTTATAGAACAATAAATGCATTTTTGATTACATTGCAGGCGTGTTCTGTGCTCTAGTCTTTAATTGTTCCATGACCTTTGACTTGCTCCCTCCTGAGATCAATCCAATGACATCACCTGATCTTTCTCCCCTCTCTCATTTAAAGCAAGACAGTGTCTCGACATGTTTTCCTTCATCTGCTTTCTTATTCTCCAAAGGTAACCGCACCCCCTGCCCCCCAAACCATCACCATCCATCTATGCGACTAACTATTC
Organism: Brycinus macrolepidotus; assembly: GCA_037974445.1. Classification (NCBI taxonomy): domain Eukaryota; kingdom Metazoa; phylum Chordata; class Actinopteri; order Characiformes; family Alestidae; genus Brycinus; species Brycinus macrolepidotus. The sequence continues at coordinate 36,730,058 of JBBPCZ010000001.1, read as the reverse complement.
CTCCATCACCCTCAGATTACAGGATAAATGAACAAAGCCATTACTGCTGTGTGCCAACAGGGCCTGCGAGCGCACTGCTGACAAATATGGATACATTTCAGGACCACTGAAGCCACCGAGGAATAATTTTGCAGATTTCATCAAGAGTTCTAATTATGTTCCTGTCAAGTCCAGAACGCTGCAATCCATAACTGGTGGAAGCAGTCAGGGACGAGCCGGCGTTTGGGGGGCGTAATTTATGCCCTGCGGAAAGGGGCTGGGGGGCGCGCAGGGCCTTTCGGCAAGTGCAGTGCCACCTGACTAACAAGAGGATTGTGATAAGATAGAGCAGCGGCTTGATGGAAGTGATGAGACAAGTAGTTGGGGAAGGATGGGACGTGTGTGTATGTGTGAGTAGGAAAAGATAGCAGTTTTATATAAATATGTAAAATTTGCAATTCTTTGGACTTAGTCTTAAGACCATTGCGTAGTCAACAAACACTGCTCATAAAAAGTTTGGGGATGTCCCATGAAATTTCCTGAGAAATGTTTGATTTTCTTACTTTTTAAATAGGCGAGAAAGTTTGGCTACAGCCATTTCAGACAACACCACAGCTGGTATTCACAGAGCATTTAGAGGACCTCCTAACCCATCTACAAGACAGCCTTAATGTAGAGCAAGATGTGGTTTAGATAGATTTAGAAAAGTTTAGGATTTGAATTTGAATGGAAACTATTTAGGCTATTTGTGATTTTTGGGTGACTACTGATGTCTAGTGTTCGTTAGTCATATTAGTCTTGTAGTGTCAGTGCTAAACTTGCAAAAAGCAAAATTTGGACACCAAATGTCTTGGCTGATCGACTACGATTCCTTTAAAAACACCAACTTTTGGCCAAATATGTTTTAAAAAGCTAGATATTCCCAAAATTTGCTTGGTGTATACTGGTTTAAAAAATGTACAAACCACTCAAAATCAGGTGCCGATGGTGGCAAAGTTATACACGTCAAGCATTGCAACACAAATTGCAAGGATGAGGAAAGAAAGAATTTGATGTGGAGGCACTAGGTCTGCCTGAGCCAGTACAGCATTCATGTGGAGATGTAGAAGATATGGAGGCAGAAGAGGAAAGAGATAAAGAAAGAAAGAGAACGGGAGGAAGAGGAGAGGACATTGAGAGAGCACAGGTCTGCCTCACCAGTTGCCCAACCTCACCCTAATGAGATTTGTGTTGATTAATGGCGTCAATTAAGCGGGAGAGAATGAAGAGGGAGTGGGTGTTATTGTGGATTTGATGCGAATGCAGGCGGTTGTTTTTAAAGGGCTGGACATGTCGCTCTTCCTCAAGGAGGAGCTTCAAACTGATCCTCACTAACTGTTAACTGTCTGTCAAACATTTCATCTTGCTGACAAATCCCTAAATAATTTGGAGAAAAATCTAATTTACACATTTTTATATATAAGCTCTGTTCTGATAGGCTGCTTATTCAAAAAACTGTCTGGGCTGAGAAAGGTGAATAGGTGGATATATGCAAATGTGCTGGCTTTTTATGATAAACAATTAACTGAAAGTAGGCCGTTTTATGTAGTCTAATTTTCATATATGGAATAAAAACAAATGGTATGTTTAAACTTCAACAATAGCTACTATATCAAACTCTTAAAGGAAAAAAAAATAGCCCAGAGTATCCAAACAGGTCTAACCAGTTTGCCAC
>JBBPCZ010000001.1:36700076-36718217 GCA_037974445.1 Brycinus macrolepidotus | reverse complement strand
AAAAAAAGAGAGAGCTCTACAGAATTATCCGAAGCCAGACAAAATATTGGGGTTGGTTCAAGACATGAACAGCCCAATAGAAGAAAACAGATTAGATGACAGATGTGCATTTTGACACTTTTGTGCTACCAGCCACTATCATCAGTCCACTCAAGTTGGATAAGCAGAACAGCCAATGTACTGCACTTAAGTACATTTTAAAGGATCAAAAGTAGATAAATTCTTCACAATTTTTCTTTTATAACTTATCTTATTAAACCATTTTTTATTGAAAATCTCTTTTAAAAAAACTCTTAAGTTTTGTGATTGCTGATGTCCTCATTTTAACATTTAAAACATTATGATTTTAATCCTGTGTAGTTTTGCAATTATGAGAGGGAAATATATTTTTAGAAGTGATGTCCCAATATGCTGTTCTTATCATGTCACGGTTAGTGTCAGAATTTGAAGAACACTGATCACTGATCAAGTTTTAATTACAAACAGAGCATGATTCGTCCTTTGGTGCACGCTGCACATGAAACGCTAAATGAAAATCACTGTAGTTGTAGTTTTTTGATAGTATGTTTTAAAGGTGGCATGACAGTTTTTTGTTGTTGTTGGTTCCAGTTATGAAACCTCAGAAAAATGAAATATTATGTTATATATTGTGTACTGTTAAAAATGTCCTTGTGTCTTTTGATACCGCCATACAGCCCACCCTCACTGGCTATGCAAAAGCACTTTGAAACAGCTGCATTCAAATGGGAGTTATTTGACCACATGTCAGTTTTTCCGCAGTAAATCAAGGCTTTCTTCATGGCAGAAAGATCACGAGATGTTAAGGTCCTTTACAAAGTTGATGGAAAAAATACAGATGTAACAATACAACATACCATATTGTATCAGCCGCATCACAGTGTATGATACTGCTATATTGTGGTTAGCATTGTGGATAGCAAACTTCTTTTCTATGCCCCAGACTTCAGTCATTCTTGGGGAATTAAAGTGAAACTAAATGAGCATTTGAGACCTAATCCCATGGGATAGCCTGAATGAAAAAAAATCCCCTTTATAAGGTTTTTAAGTGCTGCATGTATTGACAAGCAATGTATTGCCTTCATTCCTTTTTCTTTTTTTCCCCCTCGTTTTTTCCTCTGATCGGGTGAAGGAAAGAAAAAAAAAAAACAGCAACTCCCCTGAGACGTCAGCAGCTGTCAGCTCCTTTAACAGCTGCAATGAGGTAGTTTACAGGGCAGCACTCGCCACTTTCACCAGACCCAGTTAAGAGGCCTTAAAAAGAAAGAAAAAAAAAACAGCACACACATACACACGCACACACACTCCAACATTAATCAACCCGGTCCGCGCTCACACTTACTGCAATACATCAATTACCACGCTTTTTAAACAAATTCCGCCTTGGCGACAGACACCTTATTAGAGCCTGGAGTAGAAGTGCAGGGGTAGGAGTAAAAGTCTATTAACACAGCCTTCGCCTGTGCTATTGTCTCCGAGTCCACAAACAAATTTGACTCTGCATTACAATTAACGGGCGAAAGAGAGATACACACATATATATACAGAGGGAGAGAGAGCGGGGGAGAGAGAGAGAGAAAGGGAAAAAGCTGAGAGGGAGAGGGAGATGTGGTAGGGGGAGGTGAGAGAAATCCTTGTAACGACTTCCAGCTTGCTAATTTCACAAGCTAATAATAAAAAAGGACATTGCTATGCACGGGCTGCCCTCCCTCTTCCTCCGCTCACCACGGCTCACCAGAGGGCTGCTGCCATTGTTCACATGAAAGACAATTAGACCCAGGAACATCAAACCCAAAAATGACAATCTGCTAACCAGCCCTGGGTATTGAAGGCATTCTCCTCTCCATTTTCTGGCCTGATAGACAACAATCCTCCAAAGGCCCCCTCTTTTCAGAGCATGGAAGAAAAGCAAAAAAAAAAAAAAAAAAAGCTGGGTGAGGGAGAGAGAGCAAAAGAAAGAGAGAGAGAAAGAGGGTGAGGGTGTGGGGGTAGGGGTGTGGGATGGGAGTGGGGGGTGGGGGGTGGTAGAAATCACCCCTGCTCACTGATTTATGCATCTCACAATTTATTAACCTGACTGCTGCCAATTGAAGCTCTCCCACTTTTGTAGCCCCGAGCTTCAAATTCCCGACACGTCTAAAGAAATACACTAATAATGGCGGGCACGTATTTCCATATGGATTGGGGGGTGAGAAAGAAAGAATAAGGAAGGCATAACAGTGGGCGTGTGTGTTTGGGGGGGAGGATGTGTTAGGGTTTTGCAACAAGTCGCCTAGTTTCCTCCCAGGGCAACTGTTCCCGAATTGCCAGCGAGGGTTGGGTTTCCAAACTCCCATGAGCTTCACTCCAGACCATGATGCTGATGGGCTTCCCTTCGCATTCCTCCCAAGCATCACTCATAATAACTCTACTCATCTCAGCAGGAAGACACCATGACGCCAAACCACCAACACTCCCCCCCAACAACCACCCCAAGCCCCCCAAAAAGCTCATAACATCTTACACATAATAAGGCCACTGCCATCAGGGGAACTGCAAGTGAACCCAATGTGTAGACTATCAGGAATCCTGCATAATTTAGTGAGGAAGACAAAAAAAATGAAGAAGCAAAATCAGTCAATATTTGAGAATCTCACTCCCTGCTTCGTGTGGGGCGTCCCCGCCCCCCTCGGAGCTAAGGTTTTAGCAGAGGAAGCTAGCTGGGGCCTGGACCCGGCATGCTGGAGGGCCAGGAATAGAGGCGATCGATAGCTTTGACTGCACATTCTCCAGGGTGGAGATCATTGTCTTTCTGAGAGGGGGCTGAGATCTGATCCGCGGCTGCTGTGGATGGGGTAGGGGGGAGGGTGGTGGCCGGAAACTGGATGCCAACACTGGGAGAAGTGAGCGCTAGGCTAATGTGGTGAGGTAATGTGGCAAAGAATAGAAATGGGGGAAAAAATAAAATGGTGCCTTAAAATACCACCTTCTATTGATCTATTGAGAGTGTTACACATTACTGTATGCAACATGGTACCTGTTTCACAGACAGCAGCCACTGAGCCTCTGGAAGTTGGTCTTTTGTGTCAAAGGTTATATACCTTATAAAGGCTAACTAACCCTTCCATTTCTTCCATGAGACACATGTAATTAATGTTATATTAGAAAGTTAAGGATAAGTATGTAACAAGTCTTACATAAGTAAAACTTTTGCAAGAAAAAAACAAACAAAACAAAACTGTTATTTGACTCCCAAGAATAAAAAAGCATGGGACTTCCCAGGCATGAGTGCTACGTAATGACTAATTCATTCACTTCCGGGGGTCGCGGCTGCTATTCAGGCCCAGTTATCAGCTTTTGAGCGTCCCGCTTGGATTGGGGATGGAAACCCATATTGATCAGCCCAGCAGTCAATGCCCATCAGGTGGAACCAGACCAGGCCATTAGAGTGGCAGTCAATGGCCAGAGCCAGCGAGGGGGTAACTTTAGCACGGCCTCGGAGGCACATCGACGAGAACCTAATCCCTCTCTAAGTGGCCGCTCTGATACTGCCGTGCACTTTCTCAAACGCTTCCCATAGCAGCACGTCAGGGATTTTTTTGGAGGGCGGGGGGAGGTGGTGGGCAAGCAACAGGAGCGGCTGCGGCTCAAGTCAAATAAAAGCACTGCACTGCCCCATAGGCTGCCATTGTCATTAAATCACTGCTGTACTGACTAACTGCACCATGTTACTGAATGTAAAGGAGAATAGCATTGCACTGCTGTACATATGTAGACTGCCAAATCAATTGAAGGGCACGATAAAGAACTAAGGACATGGTTTCATTGTAAACGCCAGCAATGAAGAGCTCAGATGTTTGAGGTTCAATATACTGAGGTTAAAACGTTGCAATTAACCCTTTACTACTCATTTATCGCTATCACAATACTGGCTTTTGCAATACAAAAGTCTATAAAAGTCTATCTCAGACATTTCTGATGAGCTGTTGTGGGTGTTTTCAAGGATCAAAGCACCGAAGTGATTCAACACATACAATTTTCATCAAAATAATGCAGAACAATCTTTAGTCACAGCAGATCAAGCCTTTGCTACAATGCTATTCCAACTCACCCTAGAGGTACTAGATTGTGCCCCATCACTCCGAAGAATGCAGTTCCACTGCTCCACAGCCCTTGTTGGTGGGCTTTACACCCCTCAAGCCATTACTTGCCACTGGGCATGGAGACCACAGGCTCATGTGTGGCCACTTCGGAGCACTGCATTCTACTGCTAATGCTTTTCTATGATGATTATACCAGTTGTGTGTTCAACTTTGTCAGCAATGACGGCACCTTAAAGTAGCTGGATTCACCAATTAAAAGAGGTGTCTACAAATTTTTGGAAATGTAGTGTATCACAGTCACAAAATGGAGCAATATAATCGCAATACAGTATTTTCTCTTCAATTACAACATTGTTACTGTTTAAAATGCTTTGATATTGCATTAGTATGTTGCCCATTTAATTACTTCAGTTTCTTCACAGTGTTGCTTCCGCTGTTGAATATTCATTTCCATTTTTTTCTTTCAGTCCGACATGCTTGAGAGCTGTGCTAGCATTCATTTTTATGTACCAAAACTGTCAAAATTCATCTTTTATAACAATCTCTGAATCCCTTATAATGAAACAGGCTCCTTTGTTACTGTGCCTTTAAGAAAGTATGTGACCTCTGTTCTGGTTTGCTGTCCTGTTTGTCCTGCAACATTCAAAAAGCAGTCCAGCCTGAAATTTACAGAACAAGCTGAAAAGTACAGGCTGAACTCATCAGGGAAATTGGACAAATAAACTTTTTCTCAATGTCTGAATTTTTTGGGTGCCTGCTATGGATTTAAGATTTTCCCAGCATCTTTCTGTAGCAACAACACTCTTTATCACTTCAACATGAATGGGGAAGCTAAACCGCCGCTGACCGAAGGAGCAGTCATATGTAAATTTATTCACAGTGGTGACAATGAATTTAAAACAGCCTGTTATTCAGCTTAATTTCATTGTAGGAACTGTGGTAAATGATATGTTGAAACTTATATAAAACATGGAGAAACTTCGAAATGGGTACTTTAGAATAGTATAAAACAGTCACTAATATAGGTGCTTTAGTAAAGCTATGCTCCTACCACAATGCACCTGAATACAGAAAGATATATACAGATATATAAATAACTATGAAATAAAGCCAACAAGACCCCCTAAAAAAACACAAGCAAAACAGTGCTAAACAAACGGGCCTTCCCCTGCTCTCCATCCAGAGGGTCAGCCCATGCGTCAGTACCCGGAGTGGATGCACAGTGGTGGGCGGGGCCCCACGGAGAGCCTGGTGGTCAACTGGTGGCGAGCTGAGCGCATGCTAATTAGCGCTCAGCTGAGGAATGAGCACGCATTAGCCATGCGACTAATCAATGGGAAAAACCACTGAGCAAACTCCTATTCAGCCATTTATTTTTAGTCCTTGCTAACCTCTGTTCCTTGGCTCTCATTAGCAGCTTAAGCCTTCTATGAGCGTGAGTATATGGATGAAGAAATCAGGCACACAAATATCCCACACACATAGACGAACACACATACAAAGCCTCCTGAATCATAAACTACAGGCTGCATTAGATCCTATTATCATGCAAACCAATGATATAAGGCAGTTGCCCAGTACATAAATCAATTAGAAAATATAGGGATACACATTAAGCTGTGATGCTGTTGTTCGCTTAGTATGGACTTATAGACAAACCATACTGAACGAGAGCATGGGACATCCTACCATGATTCTTATGTATGCTTTAAAACTGCATATTTTCTTTTTGTTACTAATAGGCTTAAAAATCTCCATTTTAAAAGAAAAACGAGAATTTAATGGAAAGAATTAAATATGATATAAAAAATTTGTTCTCTGATTGAGGGATAGGGTGGAGTTAAGATAACTTTTTGGAGAGACAAATCAATTGTCCTGGTGGACCTCTGGCCTGCAGGAAACATTTTGCCATAAACAGATAACTACAGTATATAATTTTATTTTAGTATTTACATATATATTATATAAGTTGCTGTATATATTGTTGGATGCATCAATTAGCCATAACATTGAAACTACCAGTTTAATATTGTAGAGGTCCCCCTCGTGCAGCTCTCCACAAGGCATGGACTCCACAAGACCTCTGAAGGTGTGCTGATGACAAGTTTTCATATTCCAGCATATATAAAGGAAGCAAACTGTAAACAAAGCCTTCTTTCAGATTTGAAGCAAAATGTGCATCTATAAAGCAAAATGTGAAAGTGTGCACTTGCCACACTGTGTTTTTCCCTTGTTTACCCACACAGACTGTCATTCTCTCTCTCTCTCTCTCTCAATCTCTCTCTCTTTCTCTCTCTCTCTCATGCTCTCGCTTGCTCTCTCTCCCCCTCCCTCCCTCTTGCCCTTATCTGCCGTCCTTTTGGGAATAGCAGCGATTAACTAAAGTAAACTTGGCTTTACTTATCATATTGTGCTCAGGAAGGCCTGGAAGGACTAGCGGCGAAAATAATTCGAATGCAAATGCTGAACCCGGAGCCCTAAACATTGTTTGGCTCAGCCGAGCCTGCCGCCAGTGAGGGGAATGTAATGTTTGTTGGGATTTTGGCAAGCGCCAGGCAGGGGCAACCCACGTCCTCTCTCGGACCATCCCTCGCTGTTAACCAGCTCGGCTCAAATAGAAAGAGAGATCATATGCTGCATGCTGGGGATTTCGTTTACAATGCAATTTCTTCCATTCCTTCACAATTGAACAGATTGGAGAGAGAGAGAAAGAGAGAGAGAGAGAGAGAGAGAGAGAGAGAGAGAGAGAGAGAAAGAGATGACTATGGAAAAGAGACTTAAGCCTATGGTGGCTGGAACTAGGGCTAAATGCTGTAATACGCTATTAAATGTTTAATCCCAGCTGGGGGTAAGAGGTCGCTCTCTCTGGAAGATACAGTGAGAGATCAATGGCTTCACACAGCAGTGTTCTTACACACACACACACACACACACACACACACACACATACACACAGACAGTCTGCAAAACAGTCCCAAACAGCAAACCAGCAGCGCTAACGGATTTCAACAGAAAGGAAAATATAGAAGTCTGTTTGCGCTGAAAGTTGGCCCTGCAATTTTAACGGACAGACAAATGGAGAAGATTATACACAGAAAGCACTGCACCTCCATTACTGTAGTCCAGCACAGGTCACCACATTAGACCCACACAGCACGCTTGGCACCAGGGGACACAGAGTAAGCAAAAAAAAAAACCCAACACTATTGACCAAACCTGTGTACAACCAGTGATAAAACTGAGCATGACTGAGAGAGGGCAGCGAGTAAGCAGAATTACAGAGAAAAGAACACATTAAGCCAATCCATCACACACGTTTTTTTTTTTTTTTTTAACACAATGCAGGACCGAAAAAAAAGGAGTGGAAACGACAGCAGAAGAAAAAACTTTCTTAACTTTCAATATAAGTTAATAAATGGATTTTACACACAATGTAAATGGCAGCTCTTGTGTTCAAATGAGGCAGAAGAATTCATGCACATTCATGCATTCTCTGATCTTTCATGAGTTCTCTATTTTCTCTCTTTCCTGTAACATTAACTGAGTGTGGAATCACTCCAGAGTTTGGTAGAATGTGCCCCTCAAAGAAACGGTGAAAGATGAGAGGGGTGTGTTGGGATGGTGGAAAGGTCATACCCAATTTTTCCTATGGCTTGTTAAATTTGTCTGGTGTGTTAAGCATTCAGCGAGAAGAACTTTAGCATTTCAGCTGCTAGCAGGGAAGCTAACAGTTCAAGAGATGCTGTTCACTGACAAGTTCGATCAGCAATTCAACAAAACAACACTGATAATAAACACTGTGGGTTTATTACAGCTTTGTAAAATACCAGTTTATCCCAGAAGGACATCAATAGTCAGTTAAGTAAGGCCCTTAGTAACAAAGTAAAGCTTTGAAAAACTGTAATAACCCATCTCTGTCAGCATGTGCATGGCAGTTTGGGTTTGGGTTGAGTTGGGGTTTCAAATTTAGCAGTACCAGTTTTGCCTGGTAAGGTCAGGTCTTAAAGGTACAGGTCAGGTTCAATTTCAACTTCATATAGAGCTCTATCAAATATATCGAATGTACAACTAAAAAAGTTGTACTGTGTTTTTGGAAAATATATGTTCATTCTGAATATGATGTCAGCAACATGTTTAAAAAAAATAGATACAGGGGCATGTTTACCACTGTGTTGCATCACCTCTTCTTTCAACTACACTCTGTAAATGTTTGGGAACTGAGGAGACCACTGCACCAATTTTGAAATGTTTCCCCATTCTTGCCTAGGATTTCAGCTACTCAACAGGACTCTTTTACTATGGATCCATGTTGTTTAAATATGTGCAAAATGTACATCTGCATTGTCTTGCTGAAATAAGCAAGACCTTCTCCAAGAAAGATGCTGTCTGAATGGCAGCATATGTTGCTCCAAAACCTGTATGTCTTTCAGCATTAATAGTGTCTTCCCAGATGTGCAAGCTTCCCATGTCATGTGGACCATCATGCATTATGGCTCTTGATCTGTGCGCTGATAACAAGCTGGATGGTGCCACTCCTCTTTATCCCGAAGGGTGTGGTGTCCATGATTTCCAAAAAGTATTTTAAATTTTGATTTATCAGACCACAGGACAGCCCATCTTAAATGAGCTCGGGCCCAGAGAAGACGGCAGTGTCTTCTCGGGGCCCGTGGATCATATTTATATAGGACTTCTTAGCATGGTAGAGTTTCAGCTTGCATTTGTTGATGCAATAATGAACTGTGTTCACAGACAGTGTTTTTCAGAAGTGTTCCTGAGCCCACGTAGTGATTTCCCTGACAGAATCGTGAGCCATTGAATATTGGTTTTCCACCTTGTTCCTTTGCGTACAGAGATTTCTAAGAATTCTTCTGAATCTTATAATGATATTATGTACCAGAGATGCTTTAATCCCCGAATTCCTTGTCATTTTTATGTTAAGTAGCATTTTTCTTTGTTGCACTGTTTGAATTAATAAAATCATTTATGGATTTACAATAGGCAGAATAACTTATGAATTCTGGTTATAGAAACTGTTAAAAGGTAACAGGAGACAAAAGCTGGTCTGTCCGCAGTTGGGGGAGGTGGCGGAGGAGGAAGAGTTACTTAGAGAAAGAAAATAGAGCCCCCCTTCCAGCACGCATCCCCCTTATTGGTGATTAATCAGCCGACTCACAGCCTGGTGCACATTAACCAGATAATTAATAATTTCTTAGGGGATGCCAGCTTGGCAAGTGTTTTATCAACCTGAGCAAGAAGAGGAGGGGGAGGGGAGCAGAACTGCAGAGTGTGTGTGTGTGTGTGGGGGGGGGTTACTGAAGAACCATGGGATCATCATTATCATCTGGAATGAATATTCATTAGGATTTGAACCCACAACCCACTGGTAATGAGTCCGAAGCCTCGTGCACTAATCCTCACCTATGGGCACTGCTGAGCCCTTACCTGCATGGAGGAGTCACAGAGGGGGCAAAGCACACACACACACGTGCACACACACACGCACACACTGCTTTAAGTAGGTATTTAGCACATTTTCAGATTTCTCAATTAAGTAAGAAAAAAACTGCAATGATTTAACATAAAATGACCATTTACTAATACTTTGGGAGTATCTTACTGCAGCACTCATGTTCAAGCGTAGTGAGATTTTTCCTATATATTGATTTGACGATTTTCTTTTTCTAACTATTGTGAGAAGCACTTATTGAAACTCTTTTGGCCCAAAGGTTGCTCAAACATTTGAAAGATTTTAGTGACTATGAGTGCTCACATCACAGCAATTTAATGGATTTAATGGAACTCGAGCTGCAACTCGATTTAGACATGCCCTTCACTGACTCACAACTTGACTGTTAGCTGTTTCACAATCAAACTCAGACACACCATTAACTGCAACATGACTTGGACACCCCCTTAACTTTCTTGCGACTCGACTCAGATATGTCTTTAACTGACTTGCAAGTTGACTCAGACACATCCTTAACTGCTTCACAATCAGACTTAGACATGCCATTAACTGATTCACAACTTGAATCAGTTAAATGATTCATAATCAGACTCAGGCAACCCCTTGACTGACTTGCAACTTGACTCAGACTCTAGACTGAAGACTTACAATACATCAGCCTGAGACAAAATCACAAATAAATCAGATTAAATCAGACCCACCCGACTTAATGCAGAAAACAACATAAGTGTGTAACTTTGCCTGCCCGTTTTGAAAGGGTTGTGTGCAGTGTTGTTCACCTGCTGCTTTCAATGCCATCAAAAAATGAACATTTCAAGACCTAATCTTATTATATCCCAAGACTTATTATTCAGTAACTACATGGTCTGTAGTGGAAACTGACTGGGTAATTTTTTTAGTAAAATATATAACAAAAGTTTAGCCTCTTCATTTATCCCATTCTGATATACTAATACAGTGTTACTACAGACCAGGAAACATGCTCATTTGCACAGAAAATAATTTTAAAACACTAAATATTCACTTATGGAGAGGATATGGAGGGTTCATGTGAACAAGCAGAGCTCCAATGATGAAAAACATTCTTTCATGTAAAGATTTTTAAGTCAGACCAAAGTGACAAACTTGGCAAATTCTGATTGAGCAGTAAAGAGGCTCCTAATTGCAATCCAGGGGAACCCATATTCTGCATGTTTGTGCTTTCCTTCATCTAGTACACCTGATTCAACAATTAAATAATTAACAAGCCCCCCGTGTGCTGGCTCAGGTGTGTAGTAAGAAAAAACACAAAAAAACATGGGTCCTGAACTGGGTTTGGGAAACTCTACAGTAGAGCGTTTTCTGCAGGACTTCTATAACTGAGAGGTTTGAGGAACATGTGACCTGAAGGGGCACTAGTTTTCCATGCGACACTAAGAGAAACTGAAGAAAGAGGCCCTCTTCATTCCCTCTGTTTAGCCTCAGCAGAAACGGTTTCCCCACCACTAACCTCAGTCCCTCAGGGTTCACACCTTCATCCGAGCTGCAGCTACTCCTCCACATGAGATTGTTCCCCTGACACCGCAGTGCAAAATGCTGCTCATAGCACAGATATTCCCATGACTGCATTATCCAGCTCGGAAAAGGCAACTTCTGTATTTGATCTGATGGAAATAAAGGTCTGGTTCACCTCTCTGTACAACCCATTTCCCGACAGTTTCACTTGCTGTAATTCAGTTTTATCTCTGAAAACAGTCAGATTCCACTGTAAGATACCAATTGTAAGGTCCATCACAAATATTACATAATCAGCTGATCATAACTGACTGCAGTTATACAATTATTTTCCACAGTTTTTCTTTCGGGTTAAGGTAAATGCAAGTAAATAGAAGAAAACATGTTTATCGTGACATGTCTCAAAAAAAAAAAAAAAACACTGGTGCTATAGCACTTTTAGAGGGCAGTAGTGAGTAAAGTTTGTTTATTTCATAGTTTTAATAACATCTTTAGAGAACAGTGATGAGCAAAGTTGGAAACAACTATGAAACAAGATTGCTAATCTGTCAATTCAGCCACTTTAGGCTTGTACTTTGTACATATCTGCATACAATGAGCAAAAACAGTGCATTATATTGTTAATAGCAATAAATATAAGTATACATATAAGTTTATACAGCAATAAATCCTCAGTTTCATGCTTGTGGTGGACCTAGTAAATACTTGTTTCACACAAGCTAAGTATTTAAATTTTAAAGTGAGGAATCATTTAGATATACACTCATTCCCTATCACGCCCACGCCCACATGCTCGAACAAGGAACGAACCTCTGTGGACTAACCTTTGCAGAACTGAGAGCTTTTTTCCCACATGACTATGTTGCAGACATGGGGCTGAACTGGAAAAGGCGGCCTGGGCTGCATTTGGGTACCTGTTTCCCCCCCTCATAGCCACAGCCCTCAGAAGCAAAACATCAAAAGGCCTTCAGCCAAATTGAGAGTGACAGCTCCTTCATTTGTATTCACCATGACATTACAGATCTAAACTGGAGTCTTAAGGCTTTTTTAACTATTTGTCAGGGGAGGCCCATTGTTCTTCCTGTCTTAGATCTCAGCTTCTGAGACTCGACTCAACTTCTCTGCATACTTGCCGCTAACTTTGAAGGATCGTTTTGCTTCATGTCGCGGGTGCAAATGCAAACGGAGCTGGCTGTCAAAAAATTGCTCAAATCCAGCAGAAGAAAAAGAGAGGAAAAAGGAAACGGGACCCGCATTCATACCTGAACGCGTCTGCATGTATGAATGGAGAGGCACAGAATAAATGCGGACTTCTGCACAAAGTGACGATCACACCAGAAATTCGGGTGGTTGAATAAAATGCAGGATGCAGTAAGTTTAGAGGGTGTTAATTTGCAACAAAAGTGGATTTCTGGGGTCTTGATGGGCAAATGTGAAGATAAGGTCTGTACCACCACCATTTTACGGAATACCATGCCCCAAATGTGCTAATGCTGCTGATAATAAATGAAAGCTGGTAGATTTCTGTTTGTTCCTTAACAAGATCTTCTTTCTAGTTTTCATTCACTTTCAGCAACATTACCATGTTTGGATAAATAACTCCTGAAGACATATTAATCAGCTTTGGCAGGAGTTCGCTGGATTGAAACTTGACAGCCAAACAAAACCGGCCCCACCCTTTGGTGGACATTCTAATCCTAATTGTGAAATGTTTATCAATTAATTTATTAATAGTAATTTCATCATAAATAAATATTACTATTAATAAGCATTATAAATTAACTTTCCACCAATCAATTTCATCTTCACTTGTCTTTTGAAGATGCAAACCACACACCCTCAAACATAATCACAACCGTTGCCCAGGCACAGGTAAACACATGTGACATAACAACAAATGTTATAGTCTACAGAGAGACTCTATTTCCCCACCCATGTACATAATGTCCTTGCTTAATTTTCAGCACATGTGGCACAAGTTAGAGTTTAACATAGAATTGATCATGTTATGCTGTATTCTGCAGTAAAGCATTTTGTCCCTCAGTCTCATCGCTTTAAAATAACTTATAGATGAATATCATTTTAACATTTAATGCTATTTCATCAGTGTTTTTCACTACAATACCCTGCAAGCATTCCTCAAATACATCACACAGCCATTGAGAATCCCTCAGCCGTCCTGATTGCTAGCCTAGCCGCTGATCTATAGGTTAATAAATACAACCAAGCTGGTATTATTGCAACTCTCACCGTGGTAGTCAACCTTCAAGACACATCGTCAGTAGGGGGGTTTCCTAGCTTTCAGACATGAGAGACGACAGTGGCACCACTGTAGGATGTGGGTAGGCATTTTCCCAACAGATGTAACAATGGTTCAATTTTTTCATTGTGGTCAGAGTGTCCCTTTAAGATCACCGACCCCACCTTTAATGTATACGCCTTTAATGTGTACATGTGGTACAAGCACAGACCTGCTGTTTGTACTCCACTGTATCTTACTTTGGCTAGCCATTCATGCAACACGAAGGCGCGTTAGATCAATGTCACAGCACACCAAAAACCTAATCCGCTAAACGGCAGCCCAAAAACTGCAAGCACATGTCTCATTACGGCTGAATACCCGGCTCCCCGTGCCAACATACTGAAACCATGAGCAAGCAAGCGTTTGGAATCTACGTTCGGAGTCTAAGTTCAGCCCGACCTTAAATAGGGTGTCACTGTTTATTTCAGATAACTAATGCTCCAAGTCTTTATTTACTGCAGTTTACTGGCATGTTATCGAGTGAGCGAGATGGGTCACTAGAGAGAGAGAGAGCGAGAACTGGTCGGCTCTGTCTGCTCGGGTATTTAATCACCGTCAGTAGGTAAAATCGTCTGTGACAACTAATCCAAAAAGCTGATTATATTTATTTTGGCTACACTGGCTGGTAATTCGTTAAAATCAACAAAGCCTTTTCATTAGCCCCCTGCTGTTGTCCTCAAAACAGACATTCTGCCAGTCCCCAAAGCACAGAGTGGCGTGCACGCATGCACACTGACACACACACACACACACACACACACGAGCATACGCTTCACATAGACACAAAGATGCAAGAGAGGAGGGAGTGAAGGAGGGAGGCAAGCAGTGGAGAGGGATCTAAATGGTGAGTGGAAGAGCAAATGAGTGAGAGAAAAAAAGAAAGAGAGAAAACAGCAAGGGGGAGGAGGAGAGGTGCAGCCCAAACACAGCCCTTTCTGTTTATTCCTCCATGTCTCACGCTAAGCTCCCCAGACAGCACACGCACGCGCACACACACACACACACACACACTGCTCAAGTCTCCTCTCCGCTTAGTTCCTCTCTCCTCCTTTCCTCTCTGTGTCAGCTGGGCCTAAAACATTAAGCTTTAATACTCTGCACCACAGCTATTGCCCCACCACACACACCACAGCTTAGCATCCTGAAGAAGCCTGAAGAAGCCTCCTGTGTCTGTCATTAGGCATGACATCAGTCCGTTCCAATAACGCAACTGAAGCGGACATAGCAAACCATAAGAAAGCTTCTGTTCTTGGCTTATAGTGGGCATTAAAGGTTTCTCCTCAGGAGAAGATTAGAACCAGTGCCACAAAGTCCATGCTAATGTTATCTTGACATATGACCTGGAAAGATGCTTCTGAGCGTATTGTGTTTGAGATAAAACTGTAATTTCTGCTGATCTGAGACCAGTTGTGAGGTAAAGATCAGGGTTCGCTAGGTGCTGCTGGTCCTAAAGTGCTGGCAACTTTATAGGTGATGTAAAAAACAAAACTGCATTGTACGCTAATGTAACCAAATTTTATTCTAGGCAAGACTGGTCAAAAGGTGATATTTATCCTTAATTGTCACAATTTGCTTTTCAGAGTGTAGTTTGGATTGTACTTCTAGAGAGGATAATTAGCACTGTTTAACTGAATTTAGTGAGTGTTGCTCATTGCATTCATGATTTTTTGCTAATATGCTTTAAATGTGGCACTACTGGCTCATTTGTTATCTATTCCAACTTATAAGAAGTCAGAAAAAAATAATGTGACATTTTCTTGTCGTGTTATATTTTTGCCCACCGGTAATTCCAAGTTATTCTGGACCATATCTTTTGCCCCATTCACACTATATAAAGGACAGCTGGTGCAATTCAGTGACACCAATCACTGACCCTATTCAGGAAATTATTACTGCCTGTGCCCTAATTTGTTCATCTCACGGGCCTGAGTGTTTGTGTGTGTCCACTTTAGCTGGCCAGTGCTTCCACCATGGCTGTGATAATGGTGGAGAGCTTAACAGCAAGTTAGAGCTCATCTAACACACTACCCACAGACTGCAAACTCATACACCACAAAAAGACCACTATCATATCAAAACTCAATAACTTATTGATATGTATATCTTTACACTGCTTAAATGAATAGTTCGAAAAAACGAAATTACACAATTTTCCATTTACCCGAGCTATAGTCAATTACTCAAGATATGTTTGGAGTCTAAACTTTTACTCCTTTAGCTTAGCACTGGAGCTATAAGAATAACGTTGCTAACAAACACAAGAGGAACAGACTCTTATTTTCTGTAAATACATCCTCAAACCATATCTCAACCCACTCAAACTGCATATGGCTCTTAATTATGGTGGCAAAGGCTTGTCCATACGGGGCTGGTATTGACAAAGTAGTTGTAAGGAGGACTGATCTTGAATCAGATTCCTCAGACTTTATAATGGTTATACCACAAAAACTGACTAGACCTGCATTTCTACTCCTGAGGTGACTTGTGAAAACAAATCCAGTTTGCTACCTGCAGCTTTACTGTGAAATTTTGTTCGATTTTATTGCTCATATGAAGTCATACCACGTCCTAAACCACACTGACAAGTCTCCACCACTTTAATGCAGAGCTGGTTTGAGTGAGTTAAGTGAAGTTTTGGGGATGTATTTCTAGAATATATCTTGGTGACTATTGACTTCTAATGGTTGTAACTCCAGCGCTACACTATAACAACAAAAACTGGACTCCAAACATATCTTGCTCGATCAACTACATGAACTACAAGTAATTGAAAAATCGGGTAAATTTGATTTTACGCCAGACTAGTCCCCTAAAAATACCAGCTGTTTCTTACACCTTGTGAACATTTCATGACATGTGGATGAATAGCAATAGCATAAATAATATGGATAAAATGTTGTTAAATTAATGTACGTTAAAGCCAATTAACCAATAAAAATACCATCCCAAGGTTATTACATTACTAAGGTTTTCCTATTCTATGTGTACACAGAAAAAAAGTGTGAACTGGCTATCCACTCGGTATCAGTTATTTTAAGCCATAAATGATCAGGCTCCTATCTCTGAATGAGGAGAGGCCAATAAAATGTACATTAAATGCCACATTAATTCAGAAACATATTTAAAATCTGACAAAAACAGTTGGGTGTTTGGCTAAAAAAATGCACTTTTTTTTTGATGGGGTTGTTCTGGCTTCTCCCACTTGCAGCTTTACTTCACAAACACACAAGCTTTCCCATTCATTTTCCAACCAAGTCTCCTCCTTTTCAATGTCTATAGTAGGTCTTAGGTAATAGAAGTCAGCAGTAAAAGTTTGCCAAAGTTACCATCCCAGAGACACTGGATTTTTTTTGTGACAGTGACAATATACTTACAAGCAATTAGGATCTCACGTTTTTCTCTCATTACAGAAAAAAGTGTCAGTTCCCAGTGCATCATTCGGTACTTCCCCCAGCCTGTATGGAACATGACAGCAGTACATGTGAATGCGCTGTGAAGCTCAGCAGTAGACACTGGAGGCCCCAGGGCTCCGGCAAAAGACTGGGGGGGGGGGGCACTGAGGCGTGATCAAACAAGGCCAGCGAGTTAATTCCCCACCACCACTGTAAAAAGAATCACTCTATATATATGTGTGTGTGTGTGTGTGTGTGTGTGTGTGTGTGTGTGTGTGTGTGTGTGTGTGGTGAAGCAAATCACGGACTTGCACAGTGTCACTACAGCGCAGACAGAAAATCAAGGGTGGGTGTCAGACACAAACTATTGCGTTAGTGTCAAAGCTTCTCTCACTGTGCTGCTAAGCCACCACCGGAGGGTTTGCATTCGCAGGCTTTCAATCATGGGTGTACAGACTTTTCTCAGAGGTCCAAAGAACAGACTGTCATCAGATCCTATGTTCTAGTTTAAATAAATAGCTACGTATTAGGCACTGCTGTGTCCATGCATGGGCTAAATAAAGAATATACAAATGAGTCTATAGGAATTGATAACACCCCATCAAACTAGATCAACAGAACAAACAGACAGACAGTCAGCATGCTTTATTTCAATCTACCATATGCTCAAACTCCAACATTTCAGAGGTGGAAAGGGCTATCAAGCAGGAAATTGGAAAGGGCTGCAACTAACGATACTATAATTGATATCACTGACCGAACCACTTCTGCCGTTTCATCTCATTTTGCCCCGTTGCAATGGAGCCATCCATCAAAGTCTGTGAAAGAAGAGATTTCTCCTACAGTGCAATGAAACAACAGAAGCCATATCGCCCCCTACACTTCCTACAGAGTACAGCAATCTATCAAAACAGCCACATATATCAGATGAACAGAACCAGGAAAAAAGTGCAGACTATCGATAAAGAATATAAATTGAATGTAAATGTAACAAATTGCGCAGCTCACTATGTAATTCAATAGTATAGTATTTATAGTAGGTAAATAGTATGTAATCATATTTGAATAGTATACCAAAACTACAGCAAACTCTTGACTTCTACTCTGTAAAAATGTATGTTAATGTAAAATGTAGTTTTCTAGGTTTCTATTAAAGTAAAAGATGATATTGTGAATATGTGAAAATACAGTGATGCTTCGTACTCTCAGCTGCCATTATAGGGAGTCCTTTATCAGCCTGCAAAATCTGCTGTATTTAAGAAATAATTTCTGTTGTATATTTAAAACGGTAAAGGGGGTATTTGGCTGGCACTCTTATCCAGAGCGACTTACAATCATTAGTTACAGGGACAGTCCCCCTGGAGCAACTGAGGGTTAAGTGTCTTG
>JBBPCZ010000001.1:36667366-36691435 GCA_037974445.1 Brycinus macrolepidotus | reverse complement strand
AGTAAAGTACAGATACGTAAAAATGTACTTAAGTACAGTAACGAAGTACAAATACTTTGTTACATTCCACCACTGTTGGCTGATGGACTACATGTGAGGTAAGTGCAAAAAGCCATATGACAAAGCCTGAGTGTGTTTGTGTGTCTGCCCTGTGATGGACTGGTGACCTGTCCAGGGTGTTTCTCCACGCCATGAGTGCTTGCATTGGCTCTAGCACCCCCACCCCGGTTAGGATAAGGGGCTCAGATAATGAATATATACAGTTATTTATATGGTGCTTTTTACAACTGATGCTGTTGCAAAGCAGCTTTACAGAATCCCTGTCCAAGCCCCTAGTGAGCAAGCCATGGATGATAAAGGCTAAAGCTAGAGGAACTGGAAATCCATCCTCCTCTGGTCAACACCGGCTAGCAAAAGAGAAAATCAAAATATCACTATGGAGATGACAATATAAAAGAGGCAGAAGTATACAGACTTAACCACAGATTGATAGAGCTTCACAGAGTACACTCCTTCTTCAAAAAGGTTTTGAATTCGTGACACGTCCATTCACCAAGTATAAACGCCAGGGACAAGCATTTTTGCCACATCAACCATGTCAGTTCTGTTCTTCCACATCTTGCATGACATAGCTTTCTCTGTCCCTCCCTCTCTCTCTCCGCTTCCCTCTCTCTCCCATTTGTTGCGGTTTAGATGCACCGAGTCACTTTTCCACTTCAGCAGGTCGCTTCATGACACTATTTTATAAAACATGTCAGATCACTCCTCTAGTGGCCCTCTCCATCTCCAAGAGGTGCTTTTCTGCAGCCAGTCGGTTCTATGAGGAACAGTGACCCCTGCCCAGAATGGCATGCATTAAAACAAGTCGGCGGGGACCTCCGTAATGCTGCTCGGCCTCTGCCGAGAGAATAAAAGAGGGCTGCATCCCTGTAAGAGGCTCATTGACATTGGAATAGCTACTCCTGCCGCCAAATCAGATGTCTACCAACTACAGCACACTCCGAAACCCTCGCCAGGTTACACAAGCCACTCAAAAATCACTTCGCAGGAGGGCATTTGCATTTTGCTGAAAGCAAAATGTAAGCAAACACAAGCACTTTTTTCAGTGCTGTCTGCCTTTATCATCAAACCACAGTTTCAGACTGCTTTGAAACTGTTTTTGTTGCCAGTAGAGAATTTAGTGTTGTTCTGTTCATTTCTTACGGGTCTGATGTATTTTTGGATCAGAAGTATTATTGTACAATCTTTGTGTTGAACCAATGTAGTACTCGATTTTTAATTGAGAATCTGGTGTTAACATTCTAAATGAAGTGTCTTGGGACAACTAGCTCAGAGATTTTCAGAATTCTCTAAAGTCGTATCTTTGCTGGCTTGTTCTACTGATCTCTGTCGAGATCAAACTACTTTCAAACATATTGTCACTGTTGTAACCGGGGCAACTATTGAATATTGTCATTTTCCAATGTTTGATCAAATATCTATATTTAAATGTTCCATAAGAAAGAGTAAAAGATGTTCAAAAAAATATATATACATATACATATATACATATATATATATATATATATATATTTTAGGTTGTGTTATTCGACAAATTTGGTGTATTTATTTAGCTTTTATTCATGCTTTTCAATGAAAATTAAGGTTAAATGGAATAGCCTGCCCAATATGGCAAGAGACTGCTGTGTTGTTTGAGCATGTAAGTGGTGAACAGTGCTCAATATTTTTAAATCTTTTTCATTTAGGTGATGCGGGTTGATCATGATTTTAGGCGTCCAAAACCATTTCAAACTGGAGAAAAAGCTAAACTCTTGGCTGCATACATTGCTCCAGACAGCAGCAAGCAGGCCAGCTCACATTTATTCTCAGGAATAAAGACAACTGAGAGCACACTTGCTAGGTATCCTGAGGAGTAGGGAACTTGTTTGGATAGCTGGAGTTAAAACCAGTAAGATAGTTAGGAATGGAGTCTATCAAACTGTTCAAAGAGTCTGGTGTGCGGAGCTATGACGAAACAGCATTTAGTTTGATAAGCATGTTTATCTGGATTCATAAAAGTGGTAAACATGTCAGTCATTTATATAGCTTTCCCATTTTCAAATATTCTAATTATGGAATTTATCAAATATTTTTTGAATGTTTGTTGCAGCCCTAGTAACATATGTAAGACATGGAAACTTTACAGGAGAAGGATTAAAGTTCACTTTTAATGTACGTTAATGTACTGACTCTTTGTTCCAAGCAGGTTTGGACTATTTGTGGTCCAAATGTCCAAAACATGAAAAATCTTTGACTTAAAATGATTTCATTAATAAATGGACTTGATAAGACAGTAATGCTGTTCAGGTTGTTTAATGAAGGAAAACATCTAAAGCTTCTAGAGAGGTCCCCAACTCTATACTGCACCTAAGTGATAGAGTTAATGATGGTATTTTTAGATGTTCCGCAAGCTCTTACACTTCCACAATTTCTGTATTATTGTCTCCTGTTCTGTTGGAGATGTGGGAAAAACGCTGACTTGAGCTTCTGCAAGAAAAGCATCTTATCTAAGAGGCCTCTGACGTGAGAGCACTATCTAGAATAGGAATCTTACATTTGGAACACTGGAGAGGGGAAAAAAAAAGATGTTTTCACGAACCTCCTCTACTGTAAGATATACATTTTCAGGCTGATCAGCAAAACTTCTTGACATCCTGGCAGCCAAAGAAATAAGAGCGCCAGTGAATGAGGATATGGGGTCTAAAGAAGGAACATCAGGAAGGGACATCACCACTAGTACCATATACATTTACACTCACCTCTCCACCTGGCCATGCTCCACCCACAACTGCATTCTTTCATTGCCATGCCCCACCCACTAATGCATTCTATCATAACTGTTGTTGTGAAGTTGGACAATGTCAGTAAAAATTACATTCAACATACTCAGAAATTGTAGCAATTTTTGTTCAGTATAAAATGCCACACTACTGAGCTGAGCTGTGTTTCTGTAGCTAATCAACACTAGACAGGCTGAAAATGACAATGACGAATTTGCCAGCATGCTAATTTGAGCTCAATTACACAACAACAGAACACATTTGTGGCCAGTACATGGATGTGTCAATTAAAAATTAATGAATCTCATATGAGTTGTACTGTTTTACACCCAAAACGACCCCTCAATCGACAGAGGTACAATGAGTGCTGAAAATTCCTGAAGTAAGAGTGTCGTTACTGCAGTGATGATTTATTAGTACAAGCACAAATATGAATAAAGAAAATTACTTAAGTAAATATTTTTTGAAAAATGTATTTTAGTAATTACTTTGAGTTGCATAAATCTGCAATAAAGTATATGCATTTCATTATTAGAAGATTAGGCTTCCTAGTTTTCCAGCAAAGTAGTTTGGGACCCCTGGTTGGTACTTACAAGATAAAAATAGTTAAATTAAAGTAGCAAAGGAAAAAGACCATCTCAAGTACTATAATTTAATTCTACTCAAGGAAAGTACTGTAATGAGAGTAAACAATATTCCTTACTTTCCTACTGTCTTTTGTTACTGTCCACTAGCGAATAAACATAGCAGTCAGTCTCCCAGTTTCCCCCACCCTCCACTGCGAGCACTCCACAGACGAACCCTCCTGACCCTCAAATTAATCCCAAAGTAATTGAAATTACTCAAATTCCCACAGGCATGCAGCCTCCGTGTGAAAGTACTTGATGTTTCTTTGCAGAGAGGCTTAATTGGGTTTTCATGACTCCGTTAGAAATTGAAACCTTTTCCTCATTTTTTTACCTCTTTCAAAACCCCTCTCTTTCGCTGGCTATGGGCAGGGTTGTCTGCCTTGTTTTGCATACAGAGCAAAGAATAAGGGTTAAGAGTCTCAACAGAGAGTAGGGAGAAGAGATTTATTTTTTCATTTATTTTCCTCATGTATTTATTTGTAGGCCATATCGGTATCGCCTCTAGATTAGATGCTACCTGAGAACATGAGATGCTCAGAGATGTGAGGGAGGGGGGAAAAAGGAGAAAAAAACAGACTCCGGATCTGTCTGGTCATTATATTACACCTTTTCAGCAGGGAAGCATCATAGACAGGTAGAGCTGCTCGCCTCAGACGCTTTTGAATTAGCACTGGGCAAATCAACGGGGCTCAATGACAGACACTGCTCTCTGTGTGCAAGCTTTGCTCCTCAGTGCGCCTCTACAGAAGGTATATTCAGGCCCAGTTTCTATGTCACTGATTGCCCATTTCTGAGCCAGTCAGGTTCCAAGCCTCAGGCTCAAGGTAGGCTTTCGCTCTTTTCAGCTGATCCAGGACCAGTTCTCGTTCCCCCATTCCAGCCGGACCCATTAAGGAAAAGATCAGCAAAACTGATCTGAGAGTTGCAACCAAGGGTGACTTCCACCTATACCGAGCTACAGCGGGAGGCTCATTTCACACACCAGACGGCATCTCAACAGGTGATGCTAGCGCACTCCGTGGCTAATTTACAAGTGTGCAGCAGGGCTGAAAGTGATGCGCCTCCACAGCAAAGAAAAACTTTGCTCATTAACATGGCATTTGCTAATATATTGTAAAAAAAAAAAGGGGGTTAAAAAGAACTATGTACAGTAGCACAAAACTCTTGAGAGGGAAATCTCCCCAGGCTTCATGCTCTCTCAACTGAGCACCCACCAAATTACATTGTCTCTCCTAATTTTGTAATTAGTATTCAAATTTCCATGTCATAGTGACAGTGTTATAAAACAACTGCCTTTCAATAAGAAGCATTATGATGGGTTACTATGCCCTGTAGAGATGCACATGTGCAGCTGGTAATTTGCCTGTTCTTCCTGAAAACCGTATGACCACATCTCATCTGATAAGCTGTCCAGTTATAGTAACTATTCATTATAAATGGGATTTACCAGTCTATGTAGTGAACCATCTGTGACTGGCCATTCCTACAAACACAGTACAAAAGACTAGAGCTTAAATTAGGGCTGTGCCAATCCGAAAACCAGTAGTGGTATCAGTACAATAGGGTCTAAAATCACTGATATTGGAAAAAGTCTGAACTGTCACGTAAAGGCCTAACTAAACTTTGAGCAACATGCTGTAAAGAGAGATACACAGATGAGTGACATAGAGGTTCCCTACTTCTTTCGTAGTGCTCTATGTAGGAATTAAAATACAGGCTCCTGCACCCATACAACGTATAATATGTTTAAAAAAGAGCCATTGACTATTCAGCCATGTATGCAGAATTTCAAAATGGAAATATTGTGCACTAAACGCACATGTCTAGAAACAGTTAACAGTGGTATCAGTATCAGACACGAAAAGGTATCGCACCAACCCTAGCTTGAATTAATTTATTTTCAACAAAAGAGCACAGCCACAAGGCTAAAGGCACTTGGCACAAAGAAAAGGCAACCTCCAAGAGGGAAAAAGCAAGACAGTTGCATGATTTTCATATGAAAATGCTAGTATATGTAGGTTTAACCAGTAACTGTTTCAAAATACTGTGCATGGCACTACAAATAAGGGTGCCAGAAATTTCTTGTATGATTCCTTGTATGATGCCATAAAAAAACATTCTTGGTTCCCTAGAGAACCATTAAGATCCATTTTTGTGTATGAGATGATTAATGTGAAGAACCTTTTTACTTAACATCAGGTAAATATAATTAACTTAATAAATAACCTCCATATCCCACATGAAAGTCCCATATCCCACATTTATCTTTACATACATCATAAAAACATATTTTATGATATGTTATGCTCTTATTCACATATCTAATTTACATAAATCGTTCTTAACTGAAATGGCATTTTGTAATTAATTTTGAATGAATTAGCAATCTTAGCTGGTCAGTTAACTAGACTGGTGCAGAGTTGTAGCACCTGAGCTTTAAGTAACTTAAAGGTTGTGAGATGCAATCTGAATGACCAATGGTAGACTACCTAAATGCACGGCCTCTTGTTTGTTTCAATAGGAGCAGTAACTTTTCCTTGCTGGTTTGATTCTCATTAACTCAAACAGTACCCACAATTCTATAGGTGTGTAGGGCAAATAACCAATCGTAATATGCACATTTGATTTGTGCCTGGTAGACATTCTTAGGAAAATTGAAAACAGGTCACTCACTGGAAGCATAACTCAACAATGAATTTTCCAGACCTCCCAGAAGAAAGGAAGAGAAAGATGGCAAGGAGGAGAGTGTGGCCTGGTTCATCCTGCTCTGGGCTGGAAGCAGCGGCTCGAGGTGTGAATGGGGCGCTTCCCCGTCTGGGCCGCTCCACTGCTGCGGGCAGCTCTCAGCGGCCCCATCTGTCCGCCCAACGCCATGCTGAATAAGGGACACAGCCGGACACACAGCTACTGGGCCCCACGTGACCCACCAGACACATGCACAAAAACAAAACAGTGTGCTCCCAATGAACTGGCTAACACAACTACAGCCAGGGGATTTGACTGGAGAAGCCCATTTTAATCACAAATCTGTTCAAGCAGAAATTCGGGAAATTATGAACTTAAGAAAATTATTGTAGATATTTGTTATTTAAGCAGTCTACTAAAATGAATCCTTATAAAGAAAACAAAAATAACAAAAACACGTATGTTGATAACTAGTGGTTGACCAATATGTTTTTATTTAGGGCCAATACCAGTACAGATTGTTAGTAAACAAGGAGGCCAATACTGATAAATGGGCTGATGTTTATTTGCCATGGTTTAGAACACAACAAAAACAAAAACTTACAAGCAAAGATATGTTGAAATTTTGATGTAAATGCTTAGATTAAGAATGGGTAGGCAGTTTTCTTTATTAGGATTTCATGAATTAAACAACATAAGCAAAGTACTAAGCAAAAATATCTAGATCAGAGAAATAAGATCAAAGAGATCAGATCATGTTTTTGCAGTGTAACCTACATATCTATATATTTTTGAAGTCTGTGGAAATATGTACCCATTCAGTCGAAAGGGCATTTGAGGTCGGGCACCAGTTGACGTCCTAATTCATCTAAAAGGAGATCAATTGGCTTGAGGCCGGGGCTCTGTGAGGGCCACTACAGTTTCTCCACGCCAAATCGCCTTGTCATACCATGTCTTTATGTGCACATGTCCACAGTCATACTGTTACAGGAAAGGACCCTAAAGGTGGCAGCATTTAATTGTCTAAAATGCCCTTGTGTGCTGTAGCATTACCATTTTCCTCACTGGAAATAAGGGGACTAGTCCAAACCCTTAAAAACAACCCACACTGGTATGCCTCTTCCACCAAGATTCACTTTTGGTAAAATGCATTGCAGTAGGTGGGGATCTCCTGGCATTCGCCAAATCCAGATTTGTCCATCAGACTGCCAGAAAATGAAGCTTAATTCACTCCAGAGAACTTATCACTGTTCCAGAGTCTAATGGCAATGTGCTTCACACCATTTGGATGGTTCATTTCACAATAACAGCACTCTCAGTTCAGATCTAGCAGAGAGGAAATTTCAAACTTGCCATCCTTCGACAATGCCAGTTTTAAAGTCACTGAGCTCTTCTGCACAGCCCATTCTGCCACTCTTTGTCTATGGAGATTACATTGTTATGCACTTGATTTTATACACCTTACACACCTACCAATGAGAGTAATCAGAAGGGTTGTCCACACACTTTTGACCATACTTGTACTTCTAAACAACATTTAAGCCCACTGACCCAGTGCAGCATGCCACAACCAATCTATACTCAGACTACATGAACAAACATTTTATTATTTTGACATAACAAAACATGTTAACGGGGATAACCACTGTAGCAGCTAATAGTGATCTAGTTATCTTCTAGCAGTAGAAAAGTATTCATGATTTATGAAAGTTTATATGGGTGATAAATGTAAGGTAGAACAAAATAATTCAAATGTAATGCAAAAGTAACAGTCAGCCATATGCGCAAGTGCAGATATTCATGTGTTCATACTGAAGCATTTCAATCTCATCATCCACTTGAATTCAAAACAGTTTGGCCAAATTGTTTTGTCTCTTTCCATCTCGCTCTTGCATACATTTCCATTATTGTGAAGGCCGACCGAAAGCTTTCCGTTTTCTCCAGGCTTCAAACATGGCAGCCGCCACAACAGACCACAAAGACTCATCAGAACGAAGTTGGTGCTTCTCTTCTCTCGCACTTTCACAACGAACAAGCTTTCTCTGAATATTCATGAGAGCAAACATAACACAGGTGACATGCTTGACTCTAGCTATTCAACTAACCTAAACAAAAGGAAGCCTGCGGCGTTTCCTCTTGGAGGTGCCGTGTGAGTTGTGTGCTTTTGGAGATTCCCCGGAGACAGCTTTGCTTTTTATAACAGGCGCTAAACCAACATGCTAATGATATGAGGGAGGAAGGCGAATGAAGGCTCCAGCACTTTTACCGAAAAAAAAAAGAAAACAAAAACACAACTCCTCATTCCCCTTCAGACTCTCCATTTAAAGTCCCACATGTAGCAATATGACCAAAAGGAGGCAAATCAACTGAGCGATACTGAAGTAGCCTAGTGTAAAATACCTTAAAACACCCTTTTCCAAAGCCAACACTGCAAAAACTTACAAAACTAGTGAAAATATCCTGAAAGATATAAATGAAAATGATGTATTGAGTAAAAAAAATCGACCAATGGGGTTAGCAATATTTAGATGTCTTTTGAAAATATCTACATGAGACAAGAGAAAAAATAAGATTTGATATAGTTGCTAAAAGATTATTTTTGTACTGTATGCATAATTGTATGCGCAATTTTTTAAAAAGAAATTTTACTAAGAACAATTTATATTAAAACAGAGAACTATCTGTTTTGCTTTTCCTGTGTGTAAAATTGTTGAAATAATTTTGAAATAAACAAAAATGCAAAAATGTCTAAATAACATGTATGTCCTTCAAAAATCAAATTTTAGCAACTGAAATTTTTGTTTTTTAGTCTTATTTTTTCTCATGTAGATTTTTCCTTAATGTTTCCATATTTTGGGATATCTTACTATATATTGATTACCTCACTGGCAGATTTTTGCTTAATAAAATCACTTACATTTCTCATTTACATTTTTCTGATTTTATTTTGGCAGCGCAGATGGTGGCTGCAAGTCACTGTGGTGGTCACACCCAAATCTGATCAATATATCTAATGTTTCCCATGAAATTGTTGTAAAAACATTATTTGTTGTGTATTTATAGACATTTTTGCTTGCTTTCAGTAATTTTATCTAGTGAAATCTTATTTCGCTGGCAGACAATTTCTTAAAACACACAAAATTATCTGCCAATGGAACAAGATTTCACTAGACATAATTACTTAAAACAAAAGCCAGTATTTGTTCAGATATCCATCAGATTTTAGATTATTTTACTTGCCTAGATAACAGTTTTTGCAGTGATATAACTCAGAGACAGAGAAAAAGAGGCAGAGAGCACATGAGAGACTAGAGGGAAAGGTCTGGTCTCAGGGGCTGCAGTGAATGGTAAAATGTAGCTCGCTGTATTTATTTGCCGGTGGAGAGGAGCCCTGTGTTTAGCAGTGGGCCAGCAGGTCACAATGGAGGTCGGGGGGTTGCGGCCTTGGGACTACTGCTGCACAGTCCAAGTCCTCAAGCAGAGCAATGAGGACTGATTAATGTGTAGGGGACAGCCTTGACTCTGACCCCAAGACTGGTTCCTGGACATCACACCAAGACACCCATCACATCTCTACAGCATATATATGTACCAGAGGGGAGGGGTTTGGCTGATTGAGCAAACTGGGGTAGGCCTAGTGGCCAAATGATGTAAATTCTGTTTGGTGCCAAAAATTATGATTTTTCAGAGAACTCCTTTTATAATAACATTTTCTGACAAAATGTTTATTTTCCCAAATAAGGTTTCAACACCTAACCGTTTGTTTTATCGTCCTAATGGTCCTTCCTTCAATGTTTGTTTTCGGGGGTAACACCGAGTTGAGGATGTGGCCAATTATTGTCTGTGTTTCTAACGTGGTCAGTCACATGAAATTTACAGCTAAACTCACTGACTCAAATTTTGGCAAAGATGGTCTAGGAAACATATAACCGCAAGTAAGCAAATAGTTTGAAGCAAACAGCTGCCAATACTACTGACTTTCTCCATGTCCTTTATCACAGACACAATCCAAATATGCACATTAACACTTTGCTACAATTAAAACTAAGCTGAACTGAAAAAGCAGACCTTCATGCAAAACATTTTAGTGTCTATCTCTCTTCACTCACTCTTTTTGTAGGAATGTCGAAGAATCCAGTTGATTTGGCCCTATGATCCCAATCCTGATAAAGTTCCATCTAATATTTGCCTGATTTGATTTTGGTAGATTATAGAGCAGCTTATGGCCCGCTTTAAGTAAGTTAAAGTAAAGACATTATTATAGAGGGAAGATATGCTAGGCTGCCAGTTCATTGTATATTAATTGGTGTAAACAGAGTGTCATGGGTTAAAGATTTCTTCATAATTCAATGACTGAGAAGTAAGCAGTCATTCACTGTGGTTTAAGGCGAAATGGTGCTTTGCAGAGAAATGTACTGACCCAAATTTTCTTTACAGTGGGAGTGATGGAAACTGGGGGTTTATTGTCCACAACAGCAATTATACGTGCATACTAGTGCATACTAACAGATCCCTGTTGCTTGGAAAGTCCAGCTATTCAATGTAATTACAATGAAATGTGTCCTTTAAACCTTTTATGTATGATGTATACAGTGAAATGCAGTTTTCTTGGAATTTCATAGCATGACTCAAACACATTTATCCCCAGTTGGAATACCATGGCTTGAGCATATTTAACCTTGATCTGAATCCTGTGGCTCGAGCACTTTTAAATGCCACTAGAATTCTGTGGCTCAAGCACATTTAACTGTGACTGGAATTCCATGGCACATTTAATTTTGATCAGAAATGCTTGTGCATTTTAAACCCTGATTGGAATCTCATGGCACCAGCACTTTTAAAAGCAGCCAGAATCTACAATTTGAAATGGACACATAACTATGTACCTAATTACCTGAATACACAGAGCAGCACTTCCTCAATGAGACAAATAAATAAGTTGGAAAATGCATATTACATTCAGTTCCAGGGTAAGGAAGTAACCAGAAGCTAGGTTGCAGAGGCTGTGATTTACTCTAGGCCCTATACCCTTTCAGTTCACATTGCCATTATGTGGACCGATCAGCTTCCAGATGCCGCTTCCACCATTCTGCTCAGCAAAGGGGATAGAAAGATATGTACAGGCTTCATAGAGGGAGGGAGAGAGAGCGAGAGAGAGAGGGGGAGAAGCCATAATCCTGTAGATGCAGAATTCCCTGGAGCTTTCGGACCTTGGCCTTTTGAATTATATCTGCTCGGTGGACATCTTCATTACTGAGTGCAATGCAGGTTAAAATCCTTTGACACAGTGGAGCACAGCTTCCTCCAGACAGACCAGCTCCAACCTTACGGAAGGTCCTGCCACATTTGTGGAGAATCTTTGGATATAGACAGGCTGCAGGGTTTTCTCAGCAGACATACTGGGAGGCAGAGGATCGTCAAAAGCCTTTTGATAGAGCGTGACCTCTTATTCCAAAAATATGCTGGTAGTACAGGCTGGGCTAGGATTACAGGCCACGGCATAAAACCGACTTAAAAGAAGGAAAAATCTTTACGCATTGGGCTCTGCTCCCTTCAAATGCAGAAATGTTTTACGCTGAAGCGGGAGTGTCTATGTCAAACTAATTCATTGTAATAAGTACTGAGGGGAGGACGCGTCCATTAATCTGCACCGATGTGTATGTCGTCCCGTCTCTCCAGAGGAGTCACAAAGTTGACAGATAAAATGAGAAGCCGTACATGAATTTGGTCCCACGGGTGCTGTTCTACACGTTTAGACTGCGCGCTGACGTTCATATCTCTCTTTTTTAGAGTTTTCACAGCGAGTCATCAAGATGAAAGGTATCAAAATATTTTGTGAAATTACATGACATTTATGAAATTCCTGTGTTTGATTCTCTTTTAACCGCAAAGTGTTTGTTTCGGGGTAGACAGCTTTTTGTTATCCCAAGCTGATTCAAGCAGAAGTCTGCCATGCTAATTAATTATGTCTGTCAACTACAGTTTAAGATAAATGTCAAAACTTTGCAGACAAAAAAGAATTACATGCTTGGTGCATTGAAAAACAAATGACAAATGTCACATTTTCCCCACTGACTGGAAAATCTGGAAAAAAAAAATGGAAAAAGCTTGGTGCTTTGAGGTTCTCTTCAAACATTTTCCACCCTGCTATCTCGCAAGAGCACAGCAGACTTGTTCATATAGCTTAGATGCTCTTTTATTATATACTAGCATTGGACTATAAGGTTAATAGCGTTGCCAGCCCTTTAGGATTGGCCTTCAAGACTCAAAAAACTGGCCTCCAGGAATGATCAGAATGATAAGGAATCTTTGAGATATTCAGTACTCTTCATTTACAAAAAATCATAGGAATGAGATGCAAGTAAAATATAATAATAGTTCTGCCTCTTCATTGACTAAAGCTAGTATCACATTTATTGATAATTATTGCAAGTCATTAAATTGATAGAAGGAATTTATCAGTTTGTTCCTTTTAATATGCATCAATGTTCTGCACTCGGATCCATGATCTGAAACTCCCGTCGTGTTTCATTTCCACACAGCAGTGGATAGGCCGTGAGTAACTGTGACAGGCTAAATAAGAAGCACAAACAGTATTTTAGTCATAATATTGCTGAATACTTAGGCATCATCAGGTGTTTTTGGACTGAGGCGTTTTCACAATTACTCACAGGCTATACACTGCTGTGTGTGGAAATTAAGCAAACAGATTAAAAATAGCGATTTCTAATGCCATGAAGCTCAAATGGACTTTTATTAAACACACCCTAAGAAAATGAAGAGAAAAAAAAAATTAATATATTTAGTGGTCACGGCAAAAAGACAGCTGCTGAATACAGTTCACTGGCTGACAGCTGAAACAACAAGCAGTCACGGGCTCTAATGTGAAAGAAAACAACAGTGTTAATGTGGACTTTTTCAATTCTAAATGCCAACCTGAAAGTATTTTTAATTTTCAAAACTGAAGAGCTGAACAAAGTGCTGATATTTGGTATGCGGAGCACTTGCATGTGGTTTTTGTGTTGTGGATCTGGACTATTCCAACAATATGTTCCCAGTGCCTTGGGCTTCATTGCCTTCCTCTGTTCTAGGTTTTACTGAACGTTATTGTAAAATACCAGTGTTCGGAATATAGAAAATATCAATATTTATTGATAATTATGGATGGTTTTGGCTCGAATTATTGATTCTCCACCCACCCCTAAAGATTACTAGTGTAAATAACTCTAGTAACAGTTGACACCATTGAAACTCACTGCCTACAGTTCAGAACACTCTGTGTTTTGCAAAAACAAGCTAAGCTAGCTAGCTAAATCAATAGGCCACAGAGGAGATACTTCCTAGATAGCAGTCAGATGGAGTTGGCAACCCTAAAGGCAACATGTTGTTCTACCAAACTTGGCACTCCCAACATAGCTGATACAACTAATTGGTTGCACCCAGCTGTTCTTGACTTCAAGTGGGTGGACTTGTTGGGGAACTGCTGTTCTAGAGGAATGGCAACTGAAGTTATGTTAGAGAACCTAGCATACTAGCAAGGCTGTGACTGTCCATGCCATGTTCTTCTCTATCATGCCTTTATCTAGCAAGGCCCTAACCTGGTTCACTTGGCCCCAGCCCACAGCTGGCCCAACCTGCTCCACTGCCTATCTGCCTGCTCATCGCAGGTAAAGAAAGCCACCAGGCCCCACCGCGTTGGGAGATAGCAGGGCGAGTGAGCCAGAACGCTTGGTGTAAGCATTTCTGTTCACCCAGCACAATTGCTGATGTGAGGAAGATATCACTGGGTGAGAGCTTATGTGTGTGTGTGTGTGTGTGTGTGTGTGTGTGTGTGTAAGAGAGAGAGAGAGAGAGAGAGAGAGAGAACGCGAGAGAGAGAGGGGTGTCACTGGTCCAAAGAGCAGTAGCAAGGAATGACAAGCTTCCTCTGGGGCTCTTGAGTAATCTTTCCCATATACATCATCATGTTCCATCGTCACGGACATCTGCCAACCCACTCACTATTCAAAAAAAAAAAACCTACAGCGTGCGCAAAAAAGGGAGCAACGTCTTACTTACAGACTCCGACAGCTAAATTTTCTCTTTGTCAATGCAAGTCTGCATGCCATCCACCATGAAGAGCTTTCCATGCCTTCACATGGAATCAACGCTGTCATCACAACTGTAAAGATAAGCATATTCATGACAGTGTATTATTGCTGCCAGCATACTGGTTGCAGAGTCGTGGGAATTTCTGTGACTATTCATGTTTTTGCACACAAATGCACACACGTTGTTACGTTTATCTGATGCCTTGCATAACAGGCAAAGTAATTCACTAGCAATCATGGGGCTCAGACACCTCAAGACGTGGCCAAGGAGCACTGAGAAAATTCTATGATGAATTTGGAAACATGTACTACTTAGAATGGGTAAGACTGCGGTGTGTGTGGATCATAGTAAAAACATGACTAACATTGATAGAGAAGCAAGTAGGTTTGTACTGTGTAGAGGTATAAAAAACCCCAGCCATCACAATAGCACTTACTGGTCCATATACTGTTGTCAAATACAGAATAAAAAGAAGGGAAAGCAAAAAATGAGTAATCACAAGCAATGTTCTTGCCCCTTTAACTCTTCAAGGTCCAATCTGCCATAGAGTTACACTGTAGGTCCAAAGGTTTACAGACATCCCATATATTGATTGGTTTTAGCTACTTTTAGCTGCACTTGTAGCTCACACAGGTGTTTAAATTGAGTATTTGTCAGTAGAGTAGGGTGCTCTGTTGGTCACCATGTTCTATGCCAAGTGTCAGCTAGAGGGGTAATAAAGCCCTCTGGCATTGTGGAGCAGTAGAACTGGGTTCTCTGAAGTGCAATCTCTGTGTCCATCCAAAACCCTTTGTGATTCAGAACTAATTAGTCAACATTAGTACATGACCTCACTAATGCTTGTGTGACTAAATACAGCCAAATCCTCGCATCTTGTGAAAAACCCTCCTAAAAGAGCCAGAAGAGCAGCATTCATCTCATTTACAAAAATGGCTCTTTTAAGAAACATCCAGAACTGAAAGACTACTTTTAACTTTATTGTTGATGGGCACGGCTAAACTGCTGTAGGCTGGATAAGCAAATATGGAAATGAGTAGGTTTTTTGATGTCATAAAATCAGTGAATTCCAAACAAGCTCTTTTTGCAGCTTAATTTGCATGTATGGACTGTTTATATACTACATCAGTCTTTTATTTAAATGAATAAAAATTGGTTTAATTTTCTTTGTATTTATTCTATAATTATTGTTTTTATTATCAAATAAATGCTTACTACCCAGACAAATAACTTCTTAACTAAAAAATTCTCAGGTGCTTTAGACTTTCACGGCGTTGTATTTCCTCAAGTTCAAAACCAGGAGTGGTTTCAGCGAAGACATATTAGCACAAAGCACAAAGCACAAATGCACAAAGCAAAAAGAGATGCGCGCTGGAGTTGCCTCATGGGCACATTCCACAGGGACGACTCTGTCCCAGTGGCCCAGAGGAGAACTCTCGTTCTGGTGAAGCAGCAATGGTGCGTAACCCTCCTCCAAGGTGAAAGTGAGGGGTGAGGTGCCCCCTGCACCCCAACAGAGCTCTCTCTTTCACTTCAGAGAGACAGAAGAGGGAAAGAGAGAGAGAGAGAGAGAGGAGAGAAAGTCATACATCTTTGCGAAACAACATGATTCATGAAAATGTCACGCTGACAGAGCTCAAACTGAGAGCCAACAGTCTGCTCTCCCAAAATACCTCCTCTGACTAATGCCACTGCAAGATATACTCACAAACTCGCTCTCCTTCACTCACTCTCTCTCACACACACAGGGCAGGTACATTCGACTTACACTTAAATAGACACAAAACAAGAGGACAGCATCCAGGAAAAAACTTCACACTTACGTTCATGCTACTCCACAGTGACTTCTATTTCACACTCATTTCCAGCTTATAAAAATACTCAGAAACTCTTCTTAAAATAGACCTTAACCTTAAAATAGATCGCTCTTATTTCTGTTTAAAGCCACCAATGGTTATAAAAGTAGTCTCATTAGACAACTGACAGTAGGACACCAGGTGACTCAAACCCGAAGCTATACGTTCCTCCCTTCCCAGCAAAGCCTTCAGTTCAGGCTATAAATGTTAGAATGAAAAAAAAATCTACAATAATGCCACTTCTGCTTGTGCCCATATGGGATTCTAGTACTTAGTGTGATATACATTAACACTCCAAGTTTTTCAGAAGCTTGTTACAAACATAACACATATTTACCTTGTATGCAGCAGTTTTACCGTGACTCTTTCAGTAAACAGAGCTGTTTTCCATTCCTAACAACTGGCTGAAACCCGATTAGGCTACTGCTTATGTTCACAGTCAGTTTTTTATCTTTTAAACTGTCACAATAAGAACAATTATGGAAAGTCAAAATAGCACATTAAGCACAATTAAGCAAAATTACTCTGACACATTGGAAACCAAAACCTGACTGCCAATTCCATGGTCTCTTGAAGTCCTAACAAAGGTGAGAGCTCACTTGGCTGTATCTATGAAGATTCCACAGAAAAGTTTTACTATTCAGTATTTCAAGAAATTAACCTTTTTGTCTCCAACCATGCAATAAGATTAGTACTACAATACTTAGCAATACAGTACTGAGTATTTGGTTGAGGTTAAACACAGCAACCATCATGATTACATAAGAATGAATGAAAATGTACAGATATGTATTTTTTTATTTCACAGAAATGATTGGGGTCTCTCTTAGTGCCTAGATGGAGCTTACATGTTTTTGCATATACTCCTAATAATACACTACACACATGCATTAGAGTGAACAGATAAAACACTCTGTTTGTCGTAATGCGTCTGTAGGAAATACTCCAGCACGGCAAAATCCACTCGAGATTCTGACACTGTGACCACAACACGATGGCAAGGGGTCACAAGGTGGGCCTCGACCCACATCAAAGGCTCTGTACATAGAAATCGTATTGACTTTCAGCTAACAAGGGAATCACCTAAGCTATAATTACAAGTGAGTATTATCATGTTGCACATAGTGTCCAGGTGAACCACAGTGACCCAAAACTGACAGGTAGCGAACTAATGACGGGCTGGTGCTTCAAGGTATCTACTCGAGCAAGGAATCTACTATAAGAGAATCTTTTATACTTTACACAAATAAGGAAACAAGATTAAAATAAAAATAGTTTTAGCATAGTCAATGTGTGTGTTTGTGTGTGTGTATGTGTGTGTGTGTGTGTTTGTGTTTGCGTGTGTGTGTGTGTGTGTGAGTGTGTCTGTAAACCACCTGTATCCTCAAAGCAAGCTGGTCGTTTGAAAGGAAGTGCAAAGAGAGCTGGGCCACAGCGACCTAAAGCCATATTTGCACGGAGCTTTGCTGTAATTGTACTGTAGAGCGCTGAAATGGCATAGGCCGGCGCTTTTGTTGTGCATTTGTAGGCGAGTGATTCAGTTTGCTATAAATATGTCTGCCCTTTCCGCTTGGCCAGCTCCACGGATTAGCAACTCTCTATCTCCACCTCTGTCGCCACTGCACACAGCAAAAGCAAAAGGGAAAAAAATCTCCGGTCAGTAGCTTTTTTTTTTACCTTTACTGTGAACTAAGGGTGTGTTTGTGTGTGTGTGTTGTAAGTGCATGAGTAAAAAGGAAGAGACAGATTGATGACACTGTGTATTGTAAAATGTGCTAGACAAATAGAATGCAATTGAATTAGATAGATAAAGGAAAGGAGAGAGAGAGAGAGAGAGAGAGAGAGAGAGAGAGAGAGAGAGGAGGGGGGAGAGAAAGAGGTAGTCAGGGAAGGCCCGCAGCACCCGGAGCTGCAGTATGGCTCTGATTCATTCGTTTGCCTCTTTCTGCTTCTCCCCGATGGAGGGAGAAAGTGGGAAAAGCACGGGGCACTCCAGTGCCGGGGTGCAGAGAGAGGCTTTTTAATCTGCTAGCGAATGAAAGCACGCCAGATCACAGAGTGGCTGGTATCACTCTGGGAGTGCCCGATCTCCCTCAGCACTACGAAGCCTTATCTACTGTACTGGAGCCAGAGCAGCTCCCTGCTAGGAGGCCACTGTACACTCAGTTGCTCTCCAGCCACTGCTCTACTTTGGCTCCAGAAGAAGGAAAGCTCTGCAGTAGTTACGCTCTTTTCTGAGCTGCACAATTCTCATCATAAACACTGTTTACTGCCAGTTCTAGCATCAATGAACATGTTTAAGTGAAAAATGTTATAGTTGCATTTGTACTGTAGTTGGAAGCTGAAAAATCATATAGGGCCCATTGGACATGCACGGGATTATTTGAAGTTTAGACTTGTGTATGGATCAACCTTTGGCAAGTGAATCATCTTAAATCTCATCATTGTATCTAACATTTTGAGATTTTCCATCATGAGATTATTGTAAAAATATTATCTAGAGACTTCACTTTTTGAACAATTTTGCTTGTTTTAGGTATTCATGGGTAAGAGAATAGGACAGTTTCTCTAAATGCAAGTATCTAAATGACTTGAAATAAGTTAAATAACTTTACAACACTCTTACAACAAGCCCATAAGGAGAAACACAAGGTATATCAAGATTCAGTGTTTTACTTGGCTAGACATTGTTTTATGAAGAACGCACAAAAAAAGAAAGCAAAGAACTGGGGGAAAACTGGACACAAAAGGGAAATACCAGGGGATCAGGTGTATCATAATTAGTGCAGGATACACAATTTGTTTTTAAAATTACTTTGTGCATCCTGCACTTGTGCACCATGTCTGGCTAATAAATGTTTATATATTAGCTGCAAGACATATTTCCTTTGATGTCCTTTTGTGGCCCGTTTGGCTCTTTGGTGTGTGAGTCATTTGATTTCTTCTGTTTTTGAGTGTACCAGTCAGGGACGTTTGTAACTTTGAAAGCAGTGTGTTTTGTCGATGGGTGGACTTTTTTGTACTTTGAAAGACCCTTGAACAGAATTTGAAAAGGTTTCAACAGCTCATCAATGCCCTTGGAATTTATGCTGCTTCCAATTTCCAAAAATAACAACGAAACAACGCAGCTTTTTCTTTACATAGAAACGCGGAGGTCAATGACCATGAACTGCAACGAAACACAGCTTAGCCAAGCCCTTCCCTGCCTGCCTTCCCTGCAGACAGCACTCGTTGAAACCTCTCATCAATCTATACGTGACCTGCGGTGATGCCAAGGCCATCTCCCACAAAACTACCCTCTCCCCGTGCATACCGTCTTATTCATCTTTCAGTATGAATCATACTGGGACATTATGTTAGCAATTAAACAGGCAACTGACCCGGGGGCCATCAAGAGTGCAGGAATCCAGGTCAGTTAGATGCTAAAGTCCTGCAACCATTTAGGCAAGAGCTGTCCACTACTGAAACTTCAGAAATGGAAAGAATGGAGTCCATCTTCGCCTGCTCTCCTGCTGGAGAAACAGCTGCTGGTGTCCACTTAAGAACACCAAAACTGCCCACCCCCTCCCACCACAAGCCAAACTCTACCAAACCCCTACCGCAAGTAATTGACACGTCTACTTTCCATTGCCTACCCTGCCAGGCATTACAAACATGTCGTGTCTAAATGCGCTAAGATGAGGGAATTAGCTATTAATGGATGTAAACATTAGTAAGCTAGGAATGGAATGGAAAAAAGCATGACCCCCCCATCCCACTTGCCCTGATTCGGCTTATGCTGCAGGTGCATATTTATACGTAAATACACGTGATGGTGCTCTGGTTTCAATGAAAATACTTGAGAGGTGATGTGATATGAAGTCCCGTGGCTAGGAGCGAATCAAAAGCATGAAGATGACCACCCCTCCTACACTCTGGCGCATAGCAAGAGGGCCAAGGGAAAATATGACACAGCACTGCACAGCTGGGTCACTTAATGAATAAATGGCAGTGTGTCTTATCGCCGCGGCCGTGGATTAAAAATAGGCCTCCAAGTTGAAATCAGATGCTGCAGGATCAGGGGAAGAAGGCGGAATATTTTTAGTATTTTTAGGGGACAGATGACGGCCGAGGGTGTGGGCTGTCGGCTGGATGAAGGGGCGGGTGAAGAGACGGCGAGTGAGGGACTTCACTGAAGCTGTTGTATCTCATTACAGCTACCCCGCTCAAGCCTGGAGTGGGACAAAAGCACATTGGCATGGGCTAATTCGCTGTGAAGAGCATGGGGGAGTGGGTATCATAAAGCAACCTCAGAGCTATCCACTCCGCACTAATATTTGCAGTTACGAGAGAGACTTGACCCTCTACAGAAATCGAGAGAAGCTACATGGCTCAGCGGAGTGCCAATGTCATTTCAGTAGAGGGGAAGACAGATGATGAGCCTGTGTGCCGTTCAACACCCCTGTACACCTCAGCTAATGCCAAAGGCCGGGGTTAAGCCTGGGCAAATGTATTCGCCACAGCACATGGGCAGGCCCTGTACCCAATGTGACCAGCAAGGTCAAAAGACCTAAAGGGAAACCAGCTCTTCATTTGGAGCACCTTTGAAACAGATCCCTTTCAACTTATTCCCATAAAGCCCTGATGAAGCCCATTATGCTTCAACTGGATCCACTGCCTGTTGACTTTTTTCGACAGCACAAAAGCTAGGCTGCTCACTGCAGGCTCAAGGTCTCTCCCACAGTTTCCATTCTGGAGACTGGGAACCCTATATGGTTCCTCCCCTGGAGATATGAGTACATCTAACTGGTATCTTTGTTATTTACATTTTTAAACAGTTCTGCACACAGTCTCATTTACAAAAATGTTTCTTTAAATAACTATCCATTTAAAGGTTACCGCGGCCAGTGGCTCTCAAACCGGTTCTCAGGGACCCCCAGAATATTGCTTTTTATGTGTTGTCAGCTGGGCTGGAGCACTTGGGGCTAAATTTAGACCATTTGAAGGTTCCTGAAGACCAGTTTAAAAACTTTGAAAACCACTCCCAGGGCTTAGGGAATCAAAAATGGTGTCTGGATGATGCACAAGAAAAAGATGGTGTGTCACTTCAATGCAGCCTAAAAAGAGTCTGACAAGAACACATACACACAGCAAAAAAAAGACTAGCAGTGAGAAGGTGTGGAGATAGATAGGACAGGTGCCCGTGGAGAAAACAGGCTTCTGTGAGGCCAGCCTGTCGGCTTCAAAGGAGCGACGGTGCTCCAAAACACGGAAAGAACACAGCGGGACCAATCCCAGGCTGGAACAAAAAAAGGGCGCACTCCTATGGTGCCAATTCATTTCTCCTTATGAAACTGTTTAAGTTTGGAGGGCTTTTCTTGTGGGAGGCTCTTGGCCAGAAGAGCCCACCGCTATATTAATTTCATCCCCTTACCTTTTGCAACCCGGAGACCTCTGACCTGCCTTACCTGTATAAATAGAAAGAACTAATTTACCAGCGAGAAAGCGCTGAGGGGCAAACATGTCCTGGGTAATGAAGTGTTCAGCTTGTGCATGATTAACCAGCTGGTGGGGGCGGGGCAGAAACCACAGGCCATGAAATAAGGGGTAAAATTGATTAGCAATTTTCATTTATGCAGCTAAACAAAAGCCGATTTGCATATCTGACTGGTAAGTTAGCGCAGTAAAAAGCCTTGTCTGAGCCTTAGTCAAAATATTGTGCACTTTTATGAGGGGGAGGAGAGGGGGCACACTTTTGGAGCTAGAAACTAGGGCTATTTTTGACTGGTATCACCATGCAGACAGACTGTGTGAGAGGTTATGTTGTTGGTGGCCCAATTCTAAAATCTAGACCGGAATAAAAAGTCTCCTGCATGTTAAAAAGGCAATATTACTTAATGCATGCAGCAATGTTGTTGTCTTTGAAATCAGGTAATGAACCTCATTTATAACACATGAACAGCTAGGATCTGTTGCTAGTATTTACACCTGTTCCAGCCCTTGAGCACTGAAGCATTGCTTGAAAAAAACTGACAAAATGGAGCGCGTAATTTCCTCCGAAAGTAGATCCTGAAAGACAATATGGACGTCTGACAACACATAGACTAGCGTAGCTCTGACATTCCTGATAATGTCATACACACAGGGGCGCTAGTATAAACAAGCTAGTAGGGTTAAGCCCTTTCAAAAAGGCGAAAAGACTTCAAAACAAGGTTTAGTCTTTGCCATTCATTTTGTTTTACTTGCTGTTTACAAATTTAGCAAAGCGCACGGTACATACAGTTTGTGTAATCTCTGTGAGTCAATGGAATAGGATGCTCTGGATCAGCCGCACATGGGCCTGAGGTCACCCACCCAGTGCCAAGTGCTGGCTAGAGGGGCCTCTGCGGCATTAGGCTGTTGAGCAGTGGAACATTCTCTGGAGAGATGGAATACTATCCAATACTTTTGGGATGAGTTGGAGTAGCATTTGTGATCCAGAACTAATCATCAAATGTTATTACCCAAACTCACTAATGCTCGTGGCTGCAGTGCAATCAAATCCTCACAACAACGTTCCAAAATCAAGTGGAAAGCCCTCCCACAACAGTTGGGGCTGTGCAGCAAACGAGGGACAAACTCCCTAGTACTATCTTGAATTTCAAAAGAAATTTTAATGAGACAAAACAATATATTGGTTAAGCCCATTTTAATATGATTGGTGTAAATGATATACAAAAGCAATGGTTTACCTATATTAGAAATACTACACCACACTATTTTTGTGTAAAAACAACCTTTAA
This sequence comes from Brycinus macrolepidotus, assembly GCA_037974445.1. Lineage (NCBI taxonomy): Eukaryota > Metazoa > Chordata > Actinopteri > Characiformes > Alestidae > Brycinus > Brycinus macrolepidotus. Next base: position 36,668,597 of record JBBPCZ010000001.1, on the reverse strand, counting down.
TAGACACTGAAAAATATATTGCAGATTAAATATATTAGCATACACACAGCCTAATGTATGCTCCATGCATGCTGCATAGCAGGAACAGTTTTTCATAGCAGTCTTCCAAAATGACCATACAACCTTAAGGGTTATAAAGGTCCCTGGCTCAGCATTTTCACAAATAATACAGACAATATTTCATTTAAAACTAATTTTAACTTGCTTGAGGTATACATAAACCTCTACCTCTTATTTAGGTATTCATACGGCCATATGGCTATTTTGACTACCACCTTTTTATAAACACTATACTCCTATTTTCCTCATTCAGGCTTACATCATTGATTTTCCCACACAACCCCTCCATATTTGTTTTGGCCATAGTCCCATTACCCCTTGTAGTCTAAGTGCCCCACAACAGTTGCTCCTTACTCCACTGTTCCCAGTCAGAGCTTTTGGCGGTACCTATATTATTCTAGAAACACTAAAATTGGCTACACAGCACCAGCCATGAAAAAGTGGGGCCATAGAAAAGCTGACAGATAGTGAATGCAGCAGGGGGAAAAGAGAGCAAAACTTCCCCCAATACAGTATACACAACCTTAAATTTAATTTTCTGCAAGATTACACACAATAATTACTAGCTTTATAAACCCCATAACTAATGGCTTCCAATTAGAGGATCTATAGGTATCGATCTGTTAAGAGTTTGAGCGGAGGTGTAACACACTTAGTCTTAAAGAAAACACAGGGAGCCCTCTATAAATAGAGAAAAGGTGCAAGAGGGGAAAATCTGAACAGCTTCTAACAGTATTGATGTTTCTTTCTTTTTCTTTTTTCCATGTAACTCCAGTACTGCAGGGATCAAAATCCTTCTACTCTTATCCGAATTCCTATTCAAGTTGACAAAACCATATCTGACACTGTAGAACACCTAGCAAGTGAAAATCTGCTAAATTTGCTAAGGCTTCAAACCCCTTAAACTCTCATATCCAGCATGTAGGACCACATGCTTAGCATCATAATGTACATTCTATGGACAAAAGTATTGGGACATCTGACCATTATACCAAGAGGAACTTTAATGACACTGCATTCAAATACACAGACTTTAATATGGAGTTGGGCACCGTTTGCAGCTAACAGCCTCCACTCTTCTTGGAAGGCTTTCCACATGATTTTGGAGTTTCTGTGGGAATTTGTGCCCATTCATTCTGTAGAGCATTTATGAGGTCAGGCACTGATGTTG
>JBBPCZ010000001.1:36653679-36667266 GCA_037974445.1 Brycinus macrolepidotus | reverse complement strand
ATCGGTATCGGTACTGAAATGCAAGTACTCGTACTCGTACTCGTTTTCCAAAAAAGTAGTATCGGTGCATCCCTAGTCTAAACCCCAATGCATATCACAAGCAAAGGCTTTTAAAAACAACATTATTACTATATTAGGGATGCACTGTATGGCAACATATCAGTAGTGGGATTTTACTGTTACATATTGCAATTGCGATGCCTTTCAAGATAAGCTTAAAAACAGCCCATTTTCAACACATTCAAATATATCTCCTTATTCTGGCTATAGCAGTTTAGTCCTTCCCATGCATGCATCGATTTGCCAACACTTTAAATGGTTAAAAATTAGAATTTTGTTGGATTACATGAAGAAGGTGGGCAGATAACATAAGTGCTAAAATGCCTGTGGTAACTGTCTTACATTTACAGCGTTTAGCAGACGCTTTTATCCAAAGTGACTTCCATTCCCTAACTACAGGGGACAGTCTCCCTGGAGAAACTTAGGGTTAAGGGTCTTGCTCAGGAACTCAGTGGTGGTGTGCTGAAGGTAGAATTCAAACCCATGACCTCTTGGTCCAGAGGCAAGTATCCTACCCACTAGGCCACAACCACCATTATCACTCATCATTAGAATGGAGGGAATTCATTAAATGGACTCAAAAGACAGAAATGACTCATCAGGTGAAGAGGCTTTCTAGATATGATACCTGAGTTTGTTTTCTCTCATGAGGTAAAAAAACAGTCTTGTCTCTGTTTTGTACTGGATAAAGACAGAATCACTGTATATGATTTTAAGAGTTATACTTATGCTAGCTTTGTTGTATTTATTAGCCTACAGACCAGAGGCTAGGCTAGCAGTCACAATTTATTGAGACCTTAGGGACTATCCATAGTCATAGACAGGTGAAAGAAAATACAAAAATTATTTAAAATTGTAAACTTTACCAAACCAATTAGGCTGTGCTATAGAATACTGCATAACGACTTAGTTTTAGGCCAGGATGACCTAAAGGGACCAACAAAACAATTTATAAGGAGCAATGTCACAGAAGAACCATTTTGGAACCTTTCAATAATAGTTTCTTATGGCATTGTTTTTTAGTGTGAAAACCATCTTTCCTAATCTAGATGCTTTATGAGTGCAGGTCAGAGAATATCTCTACAATATGCTGCCCTCAGACTGATTTGATTCATCTGCCACACTTGCTTGTTAATTATTCAAAAGGTGAAGGATACTTCAGAGTGTGGACACTTATAAAGCACTGAAGAATCATGCCCTCTGAAAATCAACATTTCAGACATGACCCAAACAAAGTCGAAACATTTGAGACACCATGGAATAACAAATGTAACAAGTAGAGTATGTATAGGCATCTAAGACAGATCACCGAAAAGAACAATTTAGAGATTTTTTTCCAATACCCTAAATGTTGTCAATTAGCAAAGACATGTACAAATGTTGCTTCTTTAACCGCAGCTATGAGGCTCACGATAGTAAACAATAGACTTCAATAGTCACCCAAATATCCCACATCATTTCCATAAAAATACATCACCAAAATCTCTCTCAACCCATTCAAACCAAATCCAGATCTTCATTAAAGTGATGCAGAACTGCCAATGTGGTTTAGAACACAGAATGACTTACTGCAAGCTATTAAAAAGAAACAATACAGGCTGCCATTTCAGATGACAGCAGGGTTGGTATTCACAAAACAGTCTGGAGTTCTGAACAATATCAATAAATCTGCTGACCTTAATGGAGATCTGAAAATGGGTCGAGGAGACTGAGAGAAGTGTTGGTGATGTTTTTTCACAGAAATGATTTGGGTATTCGGGTGACTTTTGACTTTCTAGTGTTTGATAACAATGTTAGTCTCGTAGCTCCGGTTCTGAAGTAAAGAAGCAAATTTGGACGCCAAACCTTGGTTCATTTACTACATCTGGGGTAGGAAGAAAACTGCGTAAATTGCGAGATTTTTCTCCAAACTATTCCTTTAAGAGAAAGAATAATATCATGTAGTGGTGTGTTCTCACTTGTAGAAAGTCTTGACAATTACTTGACAATTTGTTTAAGGAACACTTGGACAGCGGCTAGTATGAAGAAAAGAATCTTTCCAGAATCATGCATTAATCTGAAGGATTAACGATCCAAATATCTCCTTCCAAGCCAATTAATAGATGCGTGCGTGAACAAGTGACTGTGTTGGCTTTGGATGACCAACTACGTGGGAAATCAAAAGATCTCCATATTCTGCAATTAATGCATAGGGTCCTCCCGTGAACCGCGAACGGAATCCAGCTAAACTAAATAGGCCCACTCTGCGGCCATGCCCCAGAATACATTGGGAAGAAGGAAAAAGTCTGAAAAAACTTGACAGATACATTATGACAGCGGAATACTAATCAGCAGATCAACTTTGCTCTAAGTCTACAGGATTTCAGAAGCCTTTCGCTCTGCAAAGCAAACCATGGATTAGAAGTAAATAGAGGCTTAAAAGGAACAGAGAGATATGCTGTCCAAACACAAGACTTGAAACAATATTGGGGGTGTGAGTAAGGAGGAGGGGGTCCTTAACCAAAAAAAAACTACTTTCTATAATGCCCAGAGTAAGAAGACGTTGACGTGTTTGGCGTGCATGTGATCAGCGCTGTCGGCCAATCCCTGTACAAAGGCGTCTGCTGCTGGACTGGACGGCTTTGCCTACTCTGCTGCACAGTGGACGGGAAGTTGATGATGTGAGCAGTTTACAGACAGGCGGATCTTTGGTTTCCAGTTCAAACACGCGGCAGTGCTGTGGCAGGCAACGCTGCTGTGGGTATTAATAGATGAGCTACATTCAGAAGGCTCCGGGTATCAATTAGGGAGTGATGCATAAGCAGAATGGGCAGTTTAGCCACAAAAGAAGCCCAGGAAAAATAAATAAATAAAACTGACCACACAACACTCCAGTGCCACCATGGAAGGTCCATTTTTGGCCAGTGAAAGCTGGGGCCAAATATGTGGCGAGAACTGACCACTAAATGTTTAATTAACTGAGTGTGCTTAATTGCATGGGTGACCTCGATTGGCTAGCATATGGCTATGTTGGCCTTTCTTCATGCTCTACATAATTATGGTTAGCATAAAGCACTAATATGTAGCAGCTAGTACTGATATCAGACACAGGATGGAACTTCACCAGTAGCAGTCCTGAAAACACTCCAACTGAACACCACCAACAGTTTTGGCATCTATGGTGCACTCATAAAAACAAGGTGAAGACAAAAGGTGCTTTATAGTGATGCCATGGAAGAACCTTTATTAATGCTAAACACATTTAACATAACTCAATTGACATACTCAGGGAGGTAACTCTTCTGTGGCACCCCTCCAAAGCCTTTCAGGCTGGGGGTGGCCCATATGCAACTTCACATCAAGGATATAAAACACAGCACCTACTTGTCAACACTACATTTAAAGGTCTGTAAAGAAGCTCGAAAATAAAATGACAAGATTGCAAAAAGGTGCTTCAGCGAGCCAAAAGAGCAACACTGGCCAGGCTTCGAATAAAGTTTGGCAGCCCTAACTTGAAGCCATACGGCATTTTGCGTCCCATCTAATCCCCTGTCAAAAGCATTAGGCATTTAAAGAAGCAAGCGCCACACAAGCATCAGCACGGTGGCTCTGTGCAGCCTGGTGGGTCAGCGGGTCCCTCATGCCCCCCATCGTCTCTGCCAGTCAGAGGTGTGTGTGCCTTACTTACGCTGGATCCTGGCTTGCCTCAATGACTTCCCGGGTGCAGGTTTTCTGTTTTTTTCTCCCTCTCTCTCTTCTTCCCAAGGACAAGGACGTCCGCCCGCCAGCTGCCTCTCGCTTTTCCTCCTCTTCCTCAGTGCAGCGACCACAAACACACACACACACACACACACACAGATGGGGGGAGGGGGTGCTTGCCTGCCCACTTTTCCCTCGGCTAGTCCGAATCAAGGGCTGCTCGGTGCTTCTCTCAGAATCATTAAGCCGGACCCTAGTTTGGCAAGTAAAGAGCAGAGAGATGAGGGAGGGAGGAGAGAGGGAGAGAGAGAGAGACAGAGAAAGAAGAAAGAGGGAGAGAGAAAAAAAGAAAAACAAATAAACAAAAAAATGGCTGCATGAGAAAAAGACCTTTTAATGCTGCTTTTTTGATTTTTTGTGTTTTTGCCTGTGAGATAAGTATTATTTATATTTGTAAAGGAACCGTGGGCATTTGATACAATCTGGTGCATCTTTAACGTATACTGTATACAAATGCAGAAAAAAACTAAAATAAATTAAAGTAAAAAAGAAGCCAGCTTTGTGTTTCAAGGAAACAGAAGGTTAAGGCTCTCTCAGGACTGAGCCAGCGCAACATTAATGGTGGTCTCCACCCCAGTACAACCCCACCGCTCCAGACTATCTGCTGTAAAGATCCTCCCCCTGTTCAACCCCAACAAAACAGGCTGTATAAAACAACAAACAAACAAACGTCTATTTCTGGAAGGCTCACATTTCTGCAAAAGGAACACTTCCTGTGCTCTTCACAAATCAGCACTTCAGGTGCTTGCAAGTGTGACTGCTTGCAGGAAAGCCACAGACACAGCAGAGTATGCAAACACACTGAACCCAAAGCAAGGGCCACTTTACCACAGCCCCGGAACCAGCAGCTGCACCTAAACTCGCCACCTAAGGCGGATCCGAAGCCGTGGCTGAAGTGTCAGCGAAAGCGGTGCAACAAAATTCTTATGAAAATGACACTTACTACTTTTACATGCACAATGGTTCAATATTAGTGTAATTAAAACCACCAGTCTTGGTAAGATGTGATCATGTCAACAGCATGGTCTGACTGTCCTGGTTCCACTAAGTTCATCTGAAGCTTAGCCCTATAAAAACATGGTCCAAGTTGATATTTGCTAAATTTGGACATGTGAATACCTAGACCACTCCACTGACTCCCATTCTATGCTTTGTGATAATTTCTCTAATACAGGAGTATGAAAGCCTGATAATGCCAAAACCAAATAACATGAGTGAGGGAGAGACGTCTCTCATGTAAAAGGGGAATTGCACCGTTTAATTATTTTTTTTTCATCATTCAATCATAATGATGTAAACAAGATCATCCAGATTGGAAACTTAGTTAATGTATTGATGCAGACATCTTTACAATGACAGTGATAGGAATCAGGGGTCACACTGTCTATATTGAAAATATAGCCATTTTATTTACTATCCAAAATAAAATGAGCTGTTACTGCTGCAAATAAGGAACAAACTCCATGTTAATCCCCTTGATTTCAGAATAGATGTGTGATAAGCACATGTCTACAAATTTTGGATATCTATCTGTGCTTTATTGGCTGGATTTTTACTTATATGTATGAAGACCTCAACAATGTATGGTCGATATACTGATTAGGCCCTAAGTGTTATAAACTCCCACATTGTATATTAAATACAACAACATTACATTAACTATTTCCAACATATTGTGAAGTATAATACATGCATACTCATACATGTGCCACGTAAGATACCTTGCATGCATTTTTTGCTCAGCAGCCTTCCAGAAATGCGATATGACCTTGAAGGGCCAGTTTAATGAAAAATCAGATGTACACACTTTCTCTCTTATGCTGGATGCAGTCAATCAGCAAAGACAATGTAGGTGTTGCAAATGTTCTTCTCTTGTTTAGAACTGCAGCTGTGAGGCTAACGCTGCAAACAAACACTGGAACTCAGCCACCAAATAGTCTAAAGTGTTTCCATAAAAAATACATCACCAAAACTTTTCTCAGCCTGCTCTGTACCACATCCAGCTCTTCATTAATGTTGCCCAGACTTGTCCATGTGTTTTAGCACACGTTATGGCTTTCTATGAACTATAAAAATGAACAAAACAGGCAGGTTTTTAAGACATCACCTGTGCTGGTATTCACAAAGCAGTCATAAATTTGAAGGCCAAGTCCTAAACCACATCCACAGCTGAAGATCTGGGTGCTGGTCAGGAGACGGTGTGGTGAACAGTTTGGGCTGTTTGGGTGAAGATTGACTTCTGGTGTTTGTCAGCAACACTGGCCTCATAGTTCTAGCACAAAACTAAGGGAGGGAGCAAAGGACTTGGCTGACATATGAGTGGAAAAATGTGTCAGTCTTTCTTTCTTTCTTTATTGCCTTTAAGGGTGAGTGAGAGTCCCAAAATTAGTTTCTTTATAAACATTAACAATATTTAATACCCAACTGATTTAAACACTGAACGACCAGCTGTCTGCAAACTTTGGGACATGACAGACTGAGTGTGTGTGTGTGTGTGCGTGAGAGAGAGAGCTACACTGGCGGCACGTGCAGCCCTCTCCATGCTATCGTAGCGAGAGCCCAGCAACACATCCACACGCTGCCACGTGTTTGGACCTGACAGTTTCTCGAGCTGAAGGACAGCATCGAACTGATCCCGGGCTGGTTTCTTTTCTCACTTCAGCGGTACATAAGCACACCCAGCCATGCCCAGCGGAACCAAACATTTCAAGGACACAACGATGCGTGTTCTGACCGCGGACACGGCGCGCGGGACACTGCTGTTTTTAGCTCGCGGAACGCACCGGACCTGACCGCGCGTGAGTTCACGCGGACTTCGCACTCTCCTGCGCTGCGGAACCGAAACGACGTCCGCTTTCCTGTCCGCTATACTGCGCCGTTTCTGCTCCAGACCGAGAAAAGCCTCGCTGCGTGCGTGTTTTAGAGAGAAAGCTCCAGTTACCTGCTCAGGGAGCTGTGTCTCAGGCTGTCAGGTACACACCGGCGCTTAAAGGGACACTCTCAGCTCCAAAACTCTCCAGCGTCCTCCTTCTGCATCAGCCACAAACTCGTGCCCACCGGCTTTAAACAGACGCCCCCCTTAAAGGGGAATTCCACTGATTGTTCTTTTTTTTTTTGGCAAAAATCAACCAAAGTCACTCATAGTGCGTTCAGGTGAAATGATACACGTGCCGACTTCTCTACAGATAGGATGATTGCAACCAGGGTGGGATAGGAACCAAGGGTTGTCATGTATGCGGTGCAAACAGAGCCACTTTATTTCCCACCCAGAACCAACCTGCTCGTGTCTTCTGTTTTGATATAAACTAAACAAACAAAAAATCAACACCCTGCAAAACCCTCTCCGATTAAAAAAAAACATACAGTTTATGTCAAAACCATCATAAGTCACTGTCTAAGGCATCAGGCAGCTTATTCACAACCATTTCATGAAATAACTCTCTGTGATATAACTCTTCAGACGTCTGGTTCCCATCACCACCACTGTAAGCAGATCTGGCTCAGTGGGTTTCTCGACAATGGAGCATTTCACATGAAAACACTGTATAATGACTTTGTTCACATCTTAGCAATTTAATGATGCACAAGTTTTTAAAAATTGACGGAATTTCCCTTTAAGCAAAACGGTGAATGTTTGCCCTCTGGGTAACAAACAGCGCAAATAAGCCCCTTGAAAGAGGAGTTTTGGGGTGATACATGCAGCTTTACACACGTAGTGGAGCCAAAAGTTGGTCGATAGACTCCTGTGCCTAAATGCGTCCATTCCCTGTCTAATCCAACATGTCACTAAAGCTTTTTTAGGACTAGATCTGCAGTGCAGCACTGAATCTATGTCACCTAAAAGTAGGGGTGGCACGATACCGATACTGGTGCTGCAACCTTGAGTATCTGTTTATACCGATACCAGTCTGAGGCTGTCTTTGTTGCTCTCTTCAGAAGCTAATTTGTCAATACATTTGTCTGGATGCACTTTCCATGTAAAATGACTCTACGTCCTCTGTAGTGCACTATGTAAGTTAAAAAAATTCAAGTTCCTACACCCATTTAGAGCGCAATTTGTCCATTATGGAATTCTGCATACATGGCTGAATCGCTAATGGCACTTTGTTAAAGTTTATTCACTATTTGTGTGCAGGACTCTGTATTTTAATTCCTACACAGTTCACTGTGGAGCAGGGAGCCACTTGAGACACAGCCTGGCTGCTCGTCTGTGTTACTCGGGTCCTGACACATCTCTCTTTCCGCCATGTTGCTCAAAGTTTAGTTAAGCATTTTACATGATGGTTCAGACCTTTTCCAATTTCTGAGCCAGTGATTTTGGCCCAGATTGGCACACCCCTAAAGAAGAAGAGATAAGGTTCATTTACGAGGATAGAAGATGGCACTGCTCTGTGAAATATGTTATCACTTTCCGGACATGGTAAAGAGGAATTCCTATGACTTTTCAAAATTTCTACCTAAATAAATGATGTAAACAAAGTAATAGTGTTTAGGTGTAAAATGCTCCATTCTAGCCAAATCAGAATTGGTCACAGTGGCACTGAAAGGAAGAATTTAATGCCTCTAAAAGCTACTTCATATAAACTTGTTATGTTAAAGGGTTATGGAAGTGTTGTGTGATGCATGAGACATTGATTTATGATAGTTTTAGGATAACGTATTTGCCCACATATTTCTTAAAAAGATGCCAGAAGGGTCAATGCAGGACATTGTAAGATCTATTATTTCAGATTTATCTCAGACTGACCTCTATTTTACCATCAACATTACATTACAACTCAAAAGATACGTGTAGGTTCACTGGTAGCTTTGGACATGAAAAAAAAAAAAACAGTTATGTTTGCATTGTACATATCTTGACCTCTTGTTTCAGTCACCACCATCGTTTCTCCACTATACATAATTTCACATCAAAACAAACTGAATTACTGTTTTGTACATCTCAATCAACTAAACTGTGCAGAAAGTCTGAAAAATCAGCTTAATTTCCCTTTTAGCATTATAATTTACAGTATTTCCTGTTGCTCGTTTACACTATTAAGCAACAATTAGCATCCATATTAAGCATACTCAAGAAAACATCAATTAAAACTGGAATAAACTTTTTTTTATTTTCTCACCCTACCAGAATTCACTCGACATGGAATCACTTGGTGACATGAAACAATAATTGTTGTTTAAATTAGACATATTCTTGGGCCCTAAATGGGAAAATAGATCTTAGAAATATAAATTTCGTTTCAAAACCTAAATATTTGAAGTGAGCAACAGCTGATGTGGCTGTTTTCTCGCTGATGTGAGGTGTTACAGCTCTGAGGGACTTAAGCTCTCTTCAGTGGAAGGTGTTACATTGTTTCTACTTCCTGGTCACAGCAGTTCCTCAACAGTATCTCTGTCCAGCTCACTGGACCTTTTGATTACATCCAGAAAGGTGTTTCTTTGGTGAGAGGTAAAATGTACTGAGTTCATGCAACACATGGCAATTAGGGAAAAATAATAGTACTTAATGCTTGTAGCTACAAACTGGACAAAAGAAAAAAATGTGATAGACTGTCTTTATTCTTTCTCTACTCGTATCATGTCATTTCAAAAAGAAATGTCACACAGTGAGGTTCCTCTGGCCCCACTTTGCAAGCCATGGATTTAATTCACAGCTTATAGATAACCAGACCAGAAAGTACTGAAATAGTCTAGAAGTTAACACTCACAGAAAAACAGCAGCCTTCAATGAAATATTCTATACCTCTTAGTATAATGGTGTAAATACGATGGCATAAGACATTAGATAGTAAGCAGCTTAACACCAGCTGAGCTGACTAATGAAACATTTTTTCTCTCCCACTGAAAAGTTTTAGGTGTAGTTGGTTTCTGTGCTTGCCCAGAGAACCTTTCAACTGTGCTGTTTCGAGGGTGTTTTTTTTTCAAAGAATAATCCACTGAAAAGTTCCTTAGGAAATCAAAAGTGGCTCTTATTAAGAAAAAAAACACATTTAATTTTAAGAATGTGTTTTTGAAAAATAGCCAAAAGTTTCTAAGCTGGCACGTATTATTGATGATTGCATTCTTCTACCAAATCTAAACTGAATAAAGTAAAGTAAAGCATCTGTCTGAGAAACTCGATGAAAGATGCTTGTTCTCTGTAGCCTGCCAGCCTGCCTAAAGTGTGAGGAGCTGAAGGAGACTGGTCCCCCAATTAAAAGAGAACAATCAATCAAGCCCAAGACACAAACCGAGGACTAACGTGCAACCGAATCCCCATAAAGTGCTGACGGAGGGGGAAAAGTTCCGCATCTCTGTTGCGCCCTAGCCCCCTTAACTTCTGAAAGCGCACTCCAAACAAGAACGAGGCGCCAAAGGTCGTATCCCACCTTCAGTCTCCGGTGCGCATTGAAACTCAAGGGAGGGAATATTAATAAACTGGAGATGTAATGTAACGGTGCTATATTGCTGCCACCCGGGCCCATACTGTTCTTTCAGAGGCAAGATCAAGGCAGGAGCTGGCGACGGCAGACTGACGCCAGCCGTTAGATGACAGATATAGTGCAGGGTGTATTGTTTTAGATTGTCCACCGAAGCTGGAGGTGAGAGCAGCCTAGAACCTTCCCAGCCATCCCCTCAGTTTGTCCATTCCTCAAGTGCCCCCGCCATGTATCTCTCCCCTGGGTGGAAATGCAAGCTCCCGCTCAAACACATCCTACACCCTGGGATTAGTGGACCCCCCTCCCCTCACGCATTTTCTATTTTCTGCACCCCTTCCACCTTGTCGCTATTCAGTTGCGTGGTTACAGTGTGTTCTTTGTTTATGCAGTAATGATATCACTGGCGATATCTCCCCAGTCTGGGGTTATTTATGGCTCGGTGGTAATAATGTAGTTGGAAGAAATATATTTCCATGACCTAAACGATGAATCTTAATCCAATAATATCTTGCTGATTGAATTTATGACTTATTTATTAAACTTAAGTCTAATTGGTTCTGGGTAATAAATTTGGCAAATCAATCAAGAGACTAGCCATTACACCCGAGAAGGCCCCAATGCTGTTGAATAATCATTTTTTGGTTGATATAAAAATAATGACCTCTCTGCACAGTTACTCAAAAACAATATGTAGCTGTAAAATGTGAATGTACATAGCCATTATAATAATGAACATTGATGTACAGCTACTTTCCATAAGCTCACTACTGAATGTATGGTGGCTGGCAGTATACATGCATATTTTAGCATATTTCATGGTGTATAGAAAACCTCACCCTCAGGAAAAAAAATCACTAAATAGTCACTGGGGTGATACCCTCAAGGAAACATCAGTATCTTTAGGTGGAAAAGAATATTATTCAATATTCTGTTGCTTTCATATTTCTTTTGAGTTACATTGACTCCAGGCTTTTAATTTTATTTTTCTGTAAAACGTTAGGCTATAAAAAGGTACAAATATGTCCTTTCCTCTGGAAAGTGAATGTAATGTGTCTTTAAGAATTACACAACTCGACTTTAAGAACATTTTTGTTCAGAACATTTCTATTGTTTGTTGAACAAAAATGTACCTGTACTTTACGCTCTGTTTCTTTTTCACATTCTCTCACTCTCTCATTTGCAACGGATTAAACTACAGCGTCATCATGTTCCTCGAAGAAAGCTCTGTAGTCAAAGGCAAAGTAAATGAAAAGCAACATGCTAAAGCCTCATTCAGTTTCAGAGAATATTTTAGGCAATATTGTTTGGCAAGGGCCCATATCCTGTCATGGATCAGAGATAGAACAGAGATCAGGTTGCCTGTAAGTGCAGTGATGAACTGAGAGCATAAAAAATAATTAGTCTGTCTGCTACAAGACAAGCTATACATTTCAGGCTACAACTCCATCTAGAAGCCAGTGTGTTGGAATTCATCAGAAACTCCTTTAGTATTTTTTTAGGGATTCCAACACTTTCAGAACCTTGGACAGCTCCATATCTCCAAACAACGGCATCTAAAACAGGAAGAAAAAGGCACTTAGTAGTTATTTACACATTGTTTAACCTAGTGAAAGCCAAATATCATTAATTCCTTAAAGCTTCAGGTTTGTCAACCACAAAATGTTGCTAGAAAGCCTGCAAACAGTCAGATTTGCCTCAGATTGCTGCCATTTTTTAGATTATTTTCTTGCACTTTGCGTCCTCAAAAATAGAAACCCTGTCCTATGTCCCGGATCCACACTACTAGACCACATTCAGATGCAAACGGATGCAAGCACACAAATCTGAAGTTTTCTTTTCAATCTAGACCTATTTGATGCGTTAATACATTTATTACCCTCCAGAATCTGCTCTTAAGAATAAAATAATGAGTATTTAATTAATTGCAAATCTGCTGTAAAACCACTGGCAACAGCAATTTTTATTTAAATTTTACTATAGTTTTGTAATTTGGAGCTAATTTCTCAGAGTAATCAGCCTGGCGCCCTCCATAAACTCTGGGCCCCACCGCAGTAAAGAGAGCTCCAGCAGCAGGCAGTGGCGTGCAAGAGCAGCAGAATAAAGTCTCTTTGCTGCCATCTAATGCAGATTCATCTACAAGGCTGTAATCTGCTGCAGCCCTTGCAAACACACAGCGAGGATTTACAGCAAAGCAGCACTTTTTTGTGATATGCTAATTTAATCATTTCTGTCTGGGCCTTCCGCCTATCAATCTAATCACGTAATCAGTATTCTCGGGAATAGGAGACCCCCCCCCACCTCCTCCCACCCCCTTACACACATACCTTCATCCAAGGGGTCCCCTCGACAACACCACCCCCTCTTCATTTTAGTGATGGTTCACTTTAATTATTATGAAAATTAAATCAAATGTAATCACCAGATTAAACGGACCTCAGAGATAATTCAGCAGTGCCAAAATAAATCTATAAATCTGTAAAAGCACATGTCCTGCTCTCATTATGAACAACGTTCAGGAGAACTGTTGTGCACATTATTGGACCCAGACATTAAAAAAAGAAATGTGTATATATGGGATTGTATATGGAATTTATGGGATTATATATGGGATATATGGAATCAAAGCTGATCATACTGGCCTAGTGTGTGTAAATTGCTTCACCTGCATCAAAGCTGAAGTGTTGCCCTTCGCTTCGCTACATATGCTTTTGTCGTTTAGTATTTTTAGTGATTATTTGACTCATAGGGGTAATAAAATCCTAATTCTTTTCCAAATTAAAATTTTAGAAGCATGCTGCTTTTATACAGTGTGTGTACACGCAGCTTATAGCTTACGTACAAATCACCCACCACCACACACAAACACACACACAAAGTGCTGAATTAACACCTGCAGTGCTGGCTTCACCTTCATAGAGCACAGTTCATTTGTGTGCGGCTCATTAATCTAAACAGTATGAGCGTTAATTCGGCATGGTGGGCGTTAATTCAAGGAAGGTATGGTAAAGTGGGATATGCAACAACACTTCAAGGCACAATGATGGTGTTCAGTGGTCTGACTGTGAGGGGATCTCAGACAGTAAAGGCCGGTGAGGGTCACTCTGGTGGAACTCGGCAGCTTTGGAGAACAACTTGCATCCCCTCTCAACTCCTTTCTCCTCTCCTCAGCTCCAAATGGGATTTTTGTATGCGTGCATCTGTCGGTAACTTTTTAAGGTGACAGTGGCTGGTAGATGATGAGGAAAACCTAGGAGATAAGTTGCTAAATGAGCAAAGGAAAATAGAAAGAGCAGTGTGTGTGTGTGCGTGTGCGTGTGTGTGTGTGTGTGTGTGTGTGTGTGTGTGTGTGTGTGTGTGTGTTTGTGTCCCA
>JBBPCZ010000001.1:36603754-36650505 GCA_037974445.1 Brycinus macrolepidotus | reverse complement strand
ATATACATGTATATATGCACACTGTGCAAAGTCTTGTTTAAAGCCATTTTTCTCAGTTTGTGATAATGTGTCTTTCTGCTAGCAAAGTTACAACACTAGAATAACACATAAGACAAACAAGCAAGAATGTAGTTTTGTTTGTAAAAAAGTAGTTGATATTTTGTGAGCTGGTAAGAAGAACACAAGTTTGGTTCCAGATTTCTCCTCGATGCTTCCAGCCATTGCTTGGATTTTGAAATCAGCAGCTCACCTGATTTAATTTAATGAAGGACTGATTTGGTTAAACCAGGTTTCTGATGGGAAAGTAATACTGGGCTTCCACAAGGAACAAATTGAGATACTGTACATAAAATCACTATTTACTGTACAATGTAATTTATATTTATTATTTGTAATTTTATTTAGTATATTTAGTAATAATTAATTTTAATTTAAATATTGTTTTCGCATGTGCCTAAGACTTTTGCCCTGTACTGTATATATACATACACACACACAGACACACCTACACACACATTAGCGTGATTAGATTTACATTTTTGCATTATCCAGCAAGGCAAATGTAGCATTAAGAGCCTCGCCAAAGGACTCTTATTGGTGTAATTTAGTGTGCTTGTCCAGCTGGGCAATCGAACCGCAGCCTGCTGAGTGGAGGGCAATAGTGTTAACCAGTGCGCTGCACCAACAGATTAAATCTCTTGACAGATTGGATTCACGGTGTTGGAAAGTTCACATTCACAATCCAAATTACACAGTCAGCTGTTGCAGGTAATGCAAACTATGAACAAAGAAAGGCTTGGATAATATACACACAAAATGTATTGAATTTAATTCCATTAATTCAATCATGCACATCAACCCTCTTAAAGACAGGGGCAAAGTAATTATATTATTAAAACACATTGCCTTGGGCTGCATTACCTCTAGTGTGCAAAATACCTGGTGGGGTCCTCCCATCAAAATTTTTTGTGAAAATGTGGGTCACGGGTGAGGGGGTGGAGTGCTGGTAATGGCTAAAACTAAACAAAAAATGTTCGACATTTAAGGGGGCATTTGGCTGACACTCTTATCCAGAGTGACTTACAATCAGTAGTTACAGGGACAGTCCCCCTGGAGCAATTGGGGTTGGCTATGGACAAAACATTTAAAAAAGCATATTTGTTATTTGTTTTAACTCAATTAAAAACCCATTTTGAGCATTTTGTGTCATTCGCAGTACCGAAGATTTTTTCAGAGACACTCAAAATTTTGCTGAAGAGACTTTCTGTGGGTCTTAACACACTGGTTGCTCCCATCATTGATAAACAGTTTCTCCAGTCACATTTGTGTATTCAGGGTATTTTTAAATGTAATTATAAACTGAACCAAAATAATCAAATCAGACTGTTGAAAGATTTCCTTATACACCAATGTGTTTCCTAAAAACAAAAATGTATACCCCTGACCCACCATGTTACATGTCCTGCCCATAACTTCATAGAAATGAATACTTCTCTTTGTTTTGCTTTCTGTATACGTTTTCTAGGTGCATAGCTGTGAAACCACAGCTTTTCTCCAGTAAGTCTAACGTTACTGTGGGGGGTTAAAACTTCTGCATTAAAGCCCATGTCATGGTGCGCTCTTGCTCTGTAATGGGAACTGCTGAGGAACCTTAATGGAACAGGACTGCTCCTCTCCCCACTCGTACTACCTGCTATCATATCCCAGGAGTTGACACAGCGCTCCATAGCGAGAGGCCTGAAATGTGACGCCCTCATTGAGCCCCCAGTGCTCCCACGGGACCACCCTGAGACACACTTGCTCAAGCTTCTCCTCAACAAAGAAATGAAAATCAATAAACAATCTGAAGTTTTCAGAAAACATTTTTTTTTCCATCTTAATGAATATACAAGCTTGGTGTTACAGCTAGCTCTGAAGGTTGGAGTCCTTGTTCTTTTTCAAAAAAAGTGCATGAAAAGTGGCATCACAGTAAGCAAAGAAGAAAAGAAAGCATTTGTATAACCTCTGGGCTCAATAGACACAATGAAAAGCCCTGCAGTGGCTTTGAAACTCGGGGTCAGAACTGACTAAATAATGGACACATGTTTAAAACAAATGACTGGCATTTAGCAGGTAGGTCCAACATTGGTAAATAATCACTAAAATCTTTCTTTTTCCAAACTGTGTAATAAAAGTGGGGCAACTCCATAAGCAAAGGAGAGAAAAGCATCTGAATTACCACTGATGAACAATTACATTACAAGCAGCGCAGGGTCCAGGTGACAATGAAACTCAAATATTGCTGTATCTCTTGTTCTATCTAGGACACTGTAACTTTTTTGTGAAACTGAAAAGGACCTTAAGTCATCCTCTTTACACCAGAGCTGACAGCATGGGAGATCAGGAGTGTTAAGCACACACTTAGCAACCAAGAAGGTCATGTGAAAAAAGAATCTGTTTTTGAAGGGAGGAAAAGAAAGGTAAAGCATAATGGCGACGCATTACTGGTGAAAAATGGGGCGAGAGGCCATAGCTCACTGCTGAGAGCCAACATCTCATCAATGATTTAGCATCGATGGCTTGCGGTCCACTGGTTGTGTTTCTCCATGTTCAGAAGCTCTCAGTGTGAGAGGGAAGCAATGTGAGATGGAGAGCTGCATCCTTTCCTCTCTCAGTGCAGGACTGTAGGAAACACATGATTTTTAACTGACCTATAAAAGCACAAAAGTGCATTTTTTCAAAGCAATTGTCACATGCCGACAAAATTCCTTTTAACCTACCAAGAAATCTGTAATAAGTTATTCATTTTCATCTTTTTTCATGTTATGTGGTCAGGTTGTCATTTTTGTTTTGCATTGCACTGAATGATGGGGTACCATCCTACCAATCCAGAGAGGGCAAGTCAAATTATGCTCTCTTGAACTCCCAGCTCGAGATAACTGTGGCGTTATTAAGGATTGAACTCCTGATCTTGTGATTATAGGGCCAATGTGTAGACAGTTGCACCAGATTAAATGGGACTTTTGCCAATATTCTGTAAAGATAATCCAACCTAACCACAGTAGCTCTGAAAGAATGCATCTGGGGGTACAGCATGGATAGGTCAACTGAGGTGGAGCTTCAAGTAACAGATGTTGATAGACTTAGTGAGCAGCCAGATCTATCAACGAATTTGTAAGAACTAACCTGGTGATTTTCTTGGCCTTACTGGTTTACTGGTCATAAGAAAAACAGTAAACATGCCTCAAGCTCTAATATTAATTGATTCATGCCACTGGTTAACATGCAGTATCAAAGGTCTCTCTCTCTTCTCTCAGAGAGAAAGGGGGAAAAAAAAGCAGAGGGGAGGGCCATGGAGGGCTGGGACACACATTGGCTCCCTGAGGGGTGTCATCTGTCCCAACCTTTTAGCTTTATGTTCAGGGGGTTCCAACTGTCCGTCTGCATTGGCCTCAGCTATGGGGATGGAGAGAGGCCAGTGTCCAGCCTCGGCTGTGACGGATGTGCACTGACAGACCTAACTGCACTGCTGGTGTGTGTGCCACACAGACACACATAAACATACACACACACACACATACACACGTCATCGTACCTCCCTGTGACATCAGCTAGTTGCTCTGCGGGCTTGCCCCTTCTCACCGGCACTCCCTGGTCCAGCCCTGACAGCGCAAACACACACATGCACACACACTGAGAGTAAAGAGCCATGACATTACACAGTTACATGAGGCCCACGACACTGCCCCTGCCCATAACACTAATGAACAGGAATACAGCAGGACTAACCTTGGGCTTCTGTTTTTTTTTTATTTTTTTTTTTTTTTTATTTTATGGGTCATGTTTCAGGCCACAAAGTTTGTACAATTCACCTGCAAGCTACAATTAATGTTTTTTATTTCATTATGTGTTTAGAGGGGATCTTTGAAACTCTGAAAGGAGAGGGACTGAACTTTCACTTCCGTAGGCAAGTAAAGTTTAAGCTACACACGCAATGATCTAAGATCTTTTTAAAAATTAAGAATTTGACCCCTAGAAGTCACAGTTATTGCCAGAGACATGAGCAGGCTATAAGGTAACATTAATTATTTTCCACACAATTGATTGAACTTTCAATTGATAACTAATATAAGAAAATATTTTTTAGTACACTGACAGATAAAAGGTACTGTCCAGGTACATTTCAGTCCCCCAAGGTACAAACTATGTAAATGTGCCCTCATGGATCCAAAATGGTCCACAAGGTCCACTTTACAACCTTAAACTCTGATCAGCCACAACATTAAAACCAGTGACAGGTGAAGTGAATAGCATTGCCTATCTTGTTATAATGGCATCTGACAAGGGGGTTAATATATATTAGGCAGCAAGTGAACAGTAAGTTCTTGAAGTTGATGTGTAGGAAGCAAGAAAAATGTAAGTGGTCGAAATACAGAGCAGTGACAGGATTATAGGTGTCCAAAGTTTACTGATGCACGCAGGGAGCAAAGGTTTGCTCATGTGGTCCAGTCCCAGAGAAGAGTTACTGTAGCATAAACTGCTGAAAAAGATGGAGAGAAAGATGTTAGAACACATAATGCATGACAGCTTGCTGCATATGGGCTGTGTAGTCATAGACCGGTCAGAGTACCCATGCTGACCCCTGTTCACTATTTAAAGTGCCTACTGTAGAGATGTGAGTATCAGAACTGAGCCATGGAGCAATGGAAGAAGGTGGCCTAGGTCACGTTTTCATCATGTGGACAGTCGGGGGCATGTGAGCTGCTTACCTGTGTTGGTTCCCAAATGCACTATGGGAAGAAGGAAAGCTGGCAAAGGCAGTGCGATATTTTGGGCAATTTTTTACCAGGAAATCAAGACAGTGGCCTCTTTTAGCAAGATAATGCGCCCTGCCATACTGCAAAATTGTATGTGTCAGAGCCGTTTTAGTGGCATGAGAAGGATGTACACAATATTAGGCCAGTGGTTTTAATGTTTTTGCTGTTTGGTGTAGTTTAAAAGTACATTACATTCATTTTCCAAGTGGAAAGAGGCATATTGCATCAATTAACATTTTTAAAGCACTGAAAACAAACCTCTGAGGGTACTAGCATTGAAAGTGTCTTATTTGAGTTATACTGAATTGTCTTCAAAACCTTTTTTTTTTTGCAATGTTTGTCAAAAATGTTTTAAAATGTTAGAATTAAATGAAAATTAATTCTAACATAACATTAATTCTTATTTTTTGTGTGACTTATTAATTTTTAATAAATAATTGCCCAATTGAAAAATATATCAGAGCAAATGTAATAGCTCACCTTCTAGGGCTTAAAGTATGTAAAAATTGTAATGTGAAAGATGTTATCATTTTACTTTGAGTTTTACTGAAAATAACGTGACGTCAATTCAAAAATAAAAAAGTGGCACTGGCCGAATCAACAGTACGTTGTGTTCATCAAAAATGAAAACCCTCATCGAGTGACCCCTCTTTTGTTCCTGTCTAATCCTTTATTAACCTGGCATGCATTCACATGAGCTGCTTGGCC
Organism: Brycinus macrolepidotus; assembly: GCA_037974445.1. Lineage (NCBI taxonomy): Eukaryota > Metazoa > Chordata > Actinopteri > Characiformes > Alestidae > Brycinus > Brycinus macrolepidotus. The sequence goes on along the minus strand of JBBPCZ010000001.1, from coordinate 36,645,001 downwards.
GAAATGTGTCCCCACATACTTCCTCCTGGTAAATGGAGCTAATACGATGTAGATGAGATTAATTAGAATCCTATCGAGCTGCTGTGTTTTGCCGTCCATTATCAAATAATGGAAAGCACCAGGTAAAGTGGATTTCGACAACTGCTAAGTGCTAAGAACAAATCCCGTTACATGCTGTGTTAATGAATGGTTTCCTCTGAACAAGGAAACGCTTGCTTTGCCACATTCCAGTGGCTTATAAATTCCATACAGGTTAACTAAAAACAATTTGCCTGAATTTGATGGACAGCAACTACATGCAAAAACAAACAAACAAAAAAAATTCCCCCAAAATACACAGTACGATAAAGGACAACATACAGAGGCATGAACAATTTCATTCCCCTATTTTGACCCGAAGTGAGAACATGCATCTTCATGTCACTGGAGTGGTCCATTTGGAGGAGTATCTATTGATTTTGCATACTGGCTGCAGGCAAGTCCATGAGGAACAAATTACAGAGTCAGAGGTGTGGACTGAGTAATTGCTGATATGGCCATGCCTCTTCACTCTCAGTGTGTATTTCAGAGGCTTAGGAGTGGACACTGAAACAGCTGGAGACAGCGGAACAATGAGAGACAGTGGGCCAGATGTACATATGTAAGAAAATGCACTGCCAAAAAATGCTACTATGCTAAAACTGCTAACGAATATCATCAATACCAAGTCAACAGTTACCCAAATTGTTTAGATGAAAATAATTCACTAAAACTTCTCTCAATTTACTTAAACAGCATCCAGCTCTTCAGTGAGGTGGTGCAGATTTGTGAATGTGGTTTAGGACACAGTGTGACTTACTGTGAGCTATAAAAATGAGCAAAACCTCACTGATATAGGCAGCCATTTTAGACAACACCAGGGCTGGTATTAATAACGCAGTCTTAAGGAGGATCAGATTCCTCTGTCTTTATGATAGTCATTATCACAAAAACTGATTCTAGATCAGCACTCCTACTCCTGGGGTAGTTTGTGAAAGCAAATCCTGTTGTCTTAAATGGTGGCCCACAGCAGTCTGCTACACAGTAAATTCATACTGTGACCTAAATCACATCATCTTCTCCACCTTAATGAAGAGATGGATGCAATTTGTGCAGTTTATTTTAAAAAAGTTTAGGGGATGTATTAACGAAAATGCAAGTCAATATACAAGAATAAAATATCACCATCATTGCGTTGGTCAGTGCATCATTTCATTCTGCATTCCTATCGGCTACTTTACCTTTTAAACCCTGTGCCTCCAAGTGTGCAGTTAGTCGGTGGTCCTATGAGCCTGTTGCAGTTGCATCAAGGCATATTTGCCTGGCATAGGACAAGCCAGATTGGAACCAAAAATAGAAATTATGAAGATGGGTTGCTACTTCAGCCAGAAGTTATCTGCACTGTCTAATATACTATATAGCACAAAATACTACTCTATATTTTAAGGAAATATTTGGTGTAAAGTATGTGATGAATAATTCTGCAGCAATAAACTATTACTGAGAACAGTGACCTAGTCCAACCTCAAGTTTTCACCTCACATGGTCACAGTTTCAACTTCCATTAGTTTCACCACGATACCTGCAACAGATGATGTTTCACTGCAGAATCAAATGGTACTGAATCTCATTAGTTCCAGCCATACAAAAACAGACGGAAAACTTTGATGTTTGACATGTCTGGCATTTCATTCAGGTAAAATCCAGGACAAAATATGTTTAAGATATATTATGTGAAGCTTATAAGCATACAACATTTAGCCCTCTCTAAAAGTATCTGCTTCAACTTATTACACTATGACAAATCTTCAAGCAATGCAATGTAGTTTCTCATATACTGCTTCTCAAAATGAGGCCACTTACATCAGCACCACTTGGCAGGTTCCCATTCCCTCTCACTTCTTTTATCACACAGTCTTTTTAATATATTAATTGTCAGCAGATGGAATTTTCCTCCACGCTCTAACAGACTGAAGCTGTCCACTATCTAATGACAGGCAGGGCAAGACAGGGACCCTTTCAAAAATCCATACCTGCCTCACCTCCACCGGCCGCTATTGACTGTTGTCCGACTGGATGTGATATCTCATAAACATTTCCCGATTTGTATCTCAGGTTTCCATAGCTGGGCCAAATCCGGTTAACTTCTTGACACGGTCATCGCTGCAGACACCTGTGTGTGGAGATCCAAACTGCAGGGACAAATACTGACGGAAAGAGGGAAGGGTTGAGGGTGGGGGCTAGGATAAGAGTAGGGAATTTGGAGGGCTTGAAAGATTTGAAAGAAGAAAGGAAAACACAGAGTCTGTATTATCTACTGTAGTAGAGAATAAAAATAATGCAGAAATAGCATTTTTACAAATGTTCTGTATTAACTAAATCATTAAGCAATGTTAAGCAGTGTTAGAAACCATAAGCAAATGTATTTGAAATGAATGATGTAACTTGAACACCCAGACAGAAGCTCTACTGGCCTCACAGCTCAAGTGCAAAAGAAAAATGCAAACTTCGGACACCAAAAGTGTCTTGACCGATTGACCACACTTGATATGAGGGGAAAATTCAATTACATTGCCATTCAACTACATTGCCATTCATAGTGGTTACTATGAGTCATTTACTAGAAGTAATTTATTGGAGATAGTGAGCAATAGGCTGGGGATAAAATGGTAAAAATAAATATAAAAGCAATTTCTGCAATATTTACAGCAGGACAAATTATTTTTGGTGTCGATGTAGAAGCTCACAGCAAGCTCACACACATGAGCACGCACACTCTCTTGAACTACTGCCCTTACAGCCATGCTGGAGTGGAGCCCTGACCTGGCAGTGTGCAAAGCCTGGGCCCGACACAAACCAGCTCCCCAAACGCCTGACCTCTAATTAATACTCTTGGCAAAGTGGCCCTTCACAAGGCATTACAGTGATCGGTGGGTGCTGGGCAGCACTCCTCCAGTGTCCCTGTCCCGCTGGGGCTATGCGAGAGACCGCCTGGGGAGCAGGCCTGGACACTGTCGGCTGTCACTAAACATCTGCGTATGGGGACGTGAGTGCCAGAGCTGGGAGTGATGGAGAGAGAGCGAGAGAGAGAGAGAGAGAGAGAGAGAGAGAGAGAGAAAGAGAGAGAGAGACGAGCAGCTGCAGGAGCCATTGCCATAACAAGCTGCTCGTTAGCGCTTCTCACTCTGGACAGCATGCTCAAGGGTCTATCTATGTTAATGTAAAACACACACACACACACACACACACACACACACACACACAAACTGGTTCCTGTTTTTGAAAAGTTTTTCATTTTATCATTTAGCACGCTTTGTGGGTTACAAAAATGCTATCAACATCATTATTCCCATAAGTGGGTAATTTATTTTGATAAAGCATAAAGATCGGAGCTACACGTTGATTAGCATGCTAGTTTGCCACAGTCATAAGATTATACCTGACAATTGGCATACAAATTATTGCAGCTACAAATATTTTTTTTTTGCCTGGTTATCATTATTTTTGGTGTCAAAAATAGTTCTTTTTACTAAATAGTTCATAAGAGCCTAAACATTAATGATCTTCAAAAACTTTTAAAACCGCATGTTCATTCATGCAGCTAAATCCTTCTGGCTGGGAGCATGATTCTGCAAAAGACTGTAGTGAACATTCTGGGGCAGATAGCACAGTGGATAACACGTGTCCTGCATATAAACAGCCATGGTTCGATTTCTGGTCCAGGCAAGGGTGTCATCACTGTAATCACGAGCCTGAAGGTCAATTATTATCAAATAAATGCCCATTAACACTTTCAGGGTTGAGCTTAGTTTAAAAACACACCTTCAGGATTATTTTAACCAAATCTCATGAAACTTAACATGCTTATCACATGAATTTGAGGTAGTCTATGAAGTTTGGAGCCAAATAGTCCTTAGGGTGTGCTTTTCAGTGCAAAAATCTGTTTGACCAATTACGGTGAAACTTTGCATGATGCCTCTTTGAGCATCATAAGTCCAATGTTTAAGGTAATTAGGCATTTAAAGGCATTAGGCATTTATTTTAACAGTATATACATGTAGGCAGTCTCTAATAGCTTACAAAATTTCATATGAATTGGCCACTAAATGGCACATTTCAAATTAACCACAAATAAGTCCTGCTGTGTTGATATTCTGGACGAGATTTTTTTGTTGTTGTTTTATGCAGTGCACAGAACCTAACAATTCTGCAAAATGTTTTTTCAAAAAAAAGTTTGAAATGTGCAGAATTTGAACTTGTCTCTGGGTATTCATCGTATATTCATCATTTCATTTAGAATCAGTGTTGGTCTACAAGCAATCTGTGCAATCTTTAAGTAAATATATATCAAACAATTATGAGTCTTTTGTATATTATGGCTCCAGAATTTAAATTTGTATATTATGGCTCAGTTTAAATATTTTTATTAAGATCTAAAAATCTGTAGGACCATCATTAATCATTTGAGTGTGGAAACATTGGCTAAATGGTTCAGGGGTAAGGTGCTTGTCTGCCAGCCAGTTTAAACTCCATGCCTGAAAAGCAAGCCTACAATATTTGTAAAACATAGAAGTTTGGTTGTGGTTAGGTTGTAGAATGCTTGTTTGCATTTTACAAGATTTTGAATTCAGATACAAACTTACTGTCACGCGCACCAGATCGTGACGTGCACGGGATTCCGGAAATGACGCACGTCACAGGGTATTTAAATGGCATGGCGGTAGTATCACATCGCTCAGTCATTGAGTCATGTTTCCTGGCCATCTCACCAGTCCCTTTGGTACCGTGAGTAACCCGGGTTCTCTACTCTACTCAACTCTACTCTTGTCTCTACCCTTACTGTGTGCGTGAGTGAGAACGCAGATTCTGGTGGGAATCTTAACTCTACTTCTAGAGAGTTCTCAGAGTAAAGTGCGTGGTCTACCAACTCACTTCGTCTCTGTCTGCGATTGGGTTCATCCGCCACGCTACACTGGTCTAACCGAGGTTTCAGTTTCATTTCTCGTCGGCTCCGTGATACTTACATTGTGGGCCCTGTTTTGGACACCTGTGATCACTGCATATGGCTTTGTTTGTTCATTTGATTTCAGCTATTACAGTACTTGCCTAAATTGACAAAATTGGCAAAATTGGCTGATTATCTTTCTTGCTTCCTAGCTGTTGATAACTGATTGCACATATTGATCTCAAACAAACATTCCTCTCTCAAAAGACCCATATTTCATTTATTTGCCTCAAACCAGATGATGAGAAAACATTTGATTCACTCGTACTTTGTTCAGAGAATCATATGCCTGCGAAAGTTAACAACTGTGGTCCACTGGTGTAAGATCTACTTTCTTAAATAACTGCTATCAGGAGATTATGTAATATTTGTGATGAGCATACATACACTACTTTCTCTCACCATGCATGAACTTTCTTCTCAGTCTTTAGGAAAAAAAAAAAATACAAAAAACAATCTCACATTCTTCACATTGTTTCACACAAGTATTACATCATCAGCATCAGATGAATCAGTGAGCTATGATGATTCAAACGTACACACACACACACATACACACACTGACACACAAAGACACACTCACACACACCATTTAAATTTCTTTTGAGAGTATTATGACTGGGCTGAAGATTTGAATAATGAATAACAATGGATACACACAATGGTGCCATAAATAAATGCTTTTTCATCGATGATGGGTACCTGCAGAGAGAGAATAGGAAGCAGAGAGAAAGAGAGACAGAGAGAGAGAAGAGAGAGTGAGAAAGAGTGAGAGGGTTCATTTCCCACAAGACAGAGCAATCAAGAAGCAAAAAACCATCAGGTACATCATCCTGCCTGAAAGAAGCCCTTGTGTCACCATTTTGACAAGCGGCGAGTGAATATGTGAAGTGAGAGATGAGGGTTGTTGTGGTGGGGGGATTAGGGTTGGGGGGAGAAAAGAGCAAGCGGTGCTGACCGGAGGAGGTGAAGCGAACAGGCGCGACGAGGGGATGCCAGGATACTTGAACCTGTCGGAAGTCATCGGTGGCGTGGGTGGCTAATTGCTGTTGATGGTAGCTGGTCGCTGGGGCATGCGAGCACCAGGACACACTGTTTCCTGCCCCACCGCATCCCTGTCATCTTTAACTGCCGCTGATGAGCACCACGTTTGCGCGAACTGCATGTGTGTGTGTGTGGTCAGGTAGGTTGACTTGGAAAGTGGAGTGTGAGTTCGTGCGTATACGTCGGGGGACTAGAGTTGCCAAGATGGGGACGCGGAGCTGTCCATGCAGGTGCCGTTCGATCAAAATGGGCTTTCCGCAGCTCACAGACTCAATCACGCACTTAGCCGAATGGAACTAAATGCAGGAGAGAATGGCATCTCTAGGACACTCTATTCCAGCCTCTGTTCTCCACTCAGTGGCTTTGAGGGCAGTGTGAAAGGCTTGATGAAGGATGACGGGCTCCTTTCCGCTCCCTTATTGATTGTTTCCTGGTGATGCTCCTGCGGAATCCAATCTGGCCGAGATTTCCACTGCCACAGCAATGTGTTGGGTGTAGCAGTTTCAAAAATAGTCTGGCTGAATTAGGCATGCTTGTAAATACAGGCCCACCACAATGAAACAATCCTCTATCAACAGTGATCTGTGGGGTGGGAAAAGGGATCTGCAAATATTTACTAAGATTCAGGTTACAATCACCTCCAAAAACAATACAAAACTGAATGGGCTAAGACAGTCGATTTCCTTTTTTTTTTGCATCCTGAGCACCCAGTATTTTATGCACACTGAGTTTTGCGTGGAACTCACCCCGAGTTCAGTTTAAGCAGTGGAGTAACTCCTGTATATGGTCAAAGTATGTGGACACCTGACCATCTTTGTCCCCACTTGGTCAAAAGATCATTTGTGATGTCAGACACTGATATTTGTCTACTGTTTTGGAGCTCAGCTGTTGTTGCTCTTAGATGCGTCCATTTCACAACAATTGCAGTACCAACCAGTAAGATCAAAGCTAAGGCAGGGCTTCAGTGACAGCTATAAGAACATTTAGTGACTGTAATCCTTCATGGATAGAAATGATGAAATAAGAAAAAAGTTGGATGTAACTTGCATGTTGGATGTAACTTTTACACGTACCGCCTACCTAAACTTTGCTGCAGACCAAGTACACTACTTTATGTTAGTGGTATTCCCTAATGGCAGTGGCCTCTGACAGTGGGATAATGCACCCTGCCAACCTGCAAAACCAAGAATGGTCTGAGAAACATGACAAAAGTTGTGGTATAATGCTCTATGCTGGCTTGTCAAGGCCTTAAAATGACCTGACTATCAGAAAGACTGTTGACAGCAAGAAAGCGGCAGGTCTTTCCAACATGTAAACTGAGTGGTTGTGTTCTTTGAAGCAATTTCATCAGTTTTTTTCAAGTGAGCAGAATGCCTGACCTCCATAGAGCATCAAATGAACAAGACGTCTCCTGCTGCAAGAGATCACACTTCAGTTTCATCATAAATACATTGTGTTCACACCTAAAGATTTTGTTTGCCACTCACTGACAATGGCAATCTTAGACCTCCGGCCTCTACTCCAAATAGCGGATTTTCACACATGCTGGCAAGCCAGTGTCTCTGCATGCTTCGTTTCATATACATCTCGTCTCCTATTGCTCACCAACACATTACCTGTAAATGGTCAAGCCCACTGCATGTGGTAGCCCAGCTCTCTTGCCACTGAGGATACCGCCGCATGAGCACAGAGTGATTTTTCCAGCAGAGGATGTGATTGGAGGCTAGCTAATCCTATAAAGAGCAGTGATTGGCCAGCACCGCGGGCCGGGAGACAGTGGGGGAGAATTGGCGGATTAGGAGCCAGAACAGGGATTCCATAAAGGCTCACTGAGAGAAGCATGTAGGAGCCAGGTGAGGTGAAGGAAAAAAAAACAGATCCCCAGTCAATACTGATATCAGAGGGAGCTGGTAAAGTAGTTAGGAGTTGTTGGACTGAGGATGAAACTGAAGTTGAGGAACATAGATATCTATGAAAAAGTTTGAAGCATTCTGCCAAAGTTAGTTTAGATGTTTTCAGCACTTATAGATTCAAATCATTAATGAAAATAAAGCCACAGGAAACAATACAATATACTACAAGTCCATGAAGTCAATCAGACAATGCTTGTAAGGTATCTAAAGTTTGCTTCTTTAGCTCTGCACTGGAACCACGTATCTAATGTAGCTAACTGGTAATCATTCACAGAATGGCCTGCCTAAATCACACACTCACCTCAAACTTATATAGTAGTCTCAAACAGACAGCTCTGGACAAATTTAAGACTTCAAAATGGCTGTTTTTAGTTATGAAAATACCAAATGGTTAGTGGTCTGTAGAAACCTCCAAGATGCTGCTGACGTCTATGTTGCAGAAAAGCCAAAAAATGTAGATAAATAAATTAAAATCAGATCAGATTTTATAACATCTTAATAGTGTACTTTCTGTAACTTCTGGAACATTGTTTGGTGAAAACTTGATTTTTTTTTCTAATGTGAAGAGCCAATTAGCAGGCCAGCCTGTTAGTACACTTTCAAGAGAAATGTATTAGAATAAAGACCATCAGGTTATTATTAACCCATGTGCGAATAAACTAACTATCTTTGTACATCGCTCCATCGTAAGCTGACCCAAATTTCTGAAACAGGCAATTAAGGCAAATACTGACATGGCCATTATTTGTCAACCAGTTCAAAAACCAAAACTGAAAGTGAATCAAGTGACAAGTGAAAAAGCTGTCGCTGTCTGCTACAGTCTAAGAAACTGGCATATCTGAGATAAAAAAAAAAATTATTTATTATATCCAAAAATATATATTAAAAAGAATGTATTGAAAATACCAAACAAATCCAAGTGTGAAGGATTTCTACAGGCAACCACACAAATATGTCTTGGCTGATCGACTACATTTGGGCTAACTTTAAAAATGGCCATGCTATTGCTTTAAAAAAATCAGCCTCTTTCCTTTATCTGAAAATCAAAAGGTTGTGCACGGAGTTTCAACATACAGGACAAGCTATTTTAAGTGAAGTCCATGACAGTGTTTGTGCGTATGTGCATGTGTGTGTGCGCATGTGTATGCCGGTGGTGACACTAGCAGTGTCTCAGCACTCGGCTGGCATCAGTATTCCTGACATGAATGTGGCCAAAACCCCGGCTAGCCTGGGCCTCCTAATTAGTGCCAATTGGTGTGGATGTCTCCTGGCTTTTGCCTCCGTCCGCACGCCCTGCACCCTGCATATGGCCTGCAAGCAGCGCTGTCTGCAAAGAGTAAAGCCCCTCGCACCCCAGTGTCCCCAAATCACATGTGAAACAAAGGGCCAGAAGAACCAGCACAGCCCTGCAGTTATGTTGAGGCACACACACACACACAAAATATTGTGTTTTTGTGCTTGCCTGGTCACCTCTGGCCCGGGTCAAGGTGAGGTTTCACCCTCAAATCTTGGCCTCCAGGAGAGAGTAGAAAGTGACCATGGGAAAAAAAGGGGGAGAGGGAGAGAAGATCAGAAGATTAGACTTGTCGTGAGAGCCTCGGTGCTGGCTTTTGGCACAGTCTGCATCAAATTGATCTGCCTACAGAGGATGGTGGGTTGGGGGTGGGGGGAGGGTTGGGTGCAGAAGAGAGAAAGGGGGGGTTAACACATGTGCAGCCAATAATGAAATGTAAATGCCTCCAAACTACAGAGCATTCATCACTCATATAATGGAATGGATACAAGGGATTAAAGGCACAGTAAGGGATTTTGTAAAGCTATTTTTTCTTTACATCAAATATATGGTACATACCCACTGTTTCCTGAAGATGCCTCATTTGCAAGTACAACCAGAATACCCTGTCGTGATCGTAAATTCACTTGCTGTTCTGGAATTGTCCTCCTTTAAAAACATATCATCATGTCAATCTTTGCACACCCACTTTAAAAAATATAATGTCCAAAATGCTTCACAATAGCTGTATAACAATTCACTCATTCCGGGCGGTGATCATTTGGATTTGGGAATTGAGGAAGTTAACCCTAAGAGAAATGTTAATGCGCAAAAACACAAATTGACTAAGTTTAACAGTGAACGGACAAGGACAAGCAGTGCAGACTATGTGAATATGCGCCGGCCACCATAACTCACCCACCCTGACACGAACCGTGAGTTATAGGTGTGTCAAACTAGTGAGGGGAGGAAAAAGAGCTGTTTTAAAGTCAACAGCGCCGTAATGTGTTTATTTATAAAACCTCTCTCAATTTAAATCAGTGATGTCCTCAAATAAAAACGTATGCATAAATGACAAAGTGATTTATAGGAATATTCCTGAAATAATGTAATATTTCGGTGGAAGGGAGGAGCCGAAGTTCAGATGGTGTAATGCACCAGGTTGAAATGCACCGACCAGAAGTACCAAAGTGAACTGAGAAGGAGCACCCAGACACTTGATCTGCATATCACTCTCAGATGCCCTATTTTAGCATTCATACATTTTTTGTATTTTATATTTAACAAAAAACTACTTTTAAAATGAAAACTTTAACCGTTATTTCATTTATTGTGAATGTGGCTATTCGTCCCCTGCCCATAAAAAAATATAAGACTATAAAATCGGGAAATATGTCAAACTGATGAGGTTCAGGGACGCACTGCATTGCTGTGCTAAGGAATCATGTAACAGTAAATATTACACCCTAAAATGCTTTTATCTTAAAATTCATATTTGCTTCTATATGTGACAAGTTGTTTAGCTACAGACACTGTTTTAAAATGTGAGTATTTTGCACATACCATTAAAAGACCCATAAGTAAAGTGTATTTAACCATGTAAACCTTTAAGACTGTATTGCTGCTAACATGATTATGAAGGCTGGTACTTTTCAATCGAGCTGAGCTGAGCTTTGTGGTTTATTGGTATAATTTTTGTCAGAATGGGAACTGACATATCTGAATATCTTAGTGCTATATAATGCATAAAGTCATTGTTCAATGAAATTTACTCTAGAATTGTTTTGTCCACTGTTGAGTACCTTTACCTAAAAGGTACAGAATTTACCACTGAGCAGGTTGCCGTTTAAAGTGGCAGAGCCTTCCTGTAGAGGTCAGCGGTACCTCCGTTCCTCTTTCCTCCTGCATGGCTCTCTGGGTGTCCAGCTGCTGCTCTAAATCACAGCCTTGCTCCTCTTCTCCTGTCACACACAACAACAGCACAGGGCATGATTTGCGAGCCGGATCCTTTTGCTACACACTGCACTCCAGAAGGGGTCAGGAGTAATTAGAGGAGTCCGATGGTTCAAGGAGGAAGCCAGCAGCACCCGGGCCTTGTTGTCTGAGAGCATCTATATTCATCCGGTTCCGGGACAAGGACAGTAAACTGAAACAAAGACGGCTGATTTATGGGCCGTGACATGCATGTCTTTCAGTCAGAAGCGTCGATGTATGGGAAATGAAGTCCTCTCCGGTGACTTCATATCACACTGTGCAGGGCTTGAGACATCAAAGTGACATTCATCAGCCTGGATGAAAGATTCTTGGACAGACCACAGATTAAACAGAGGGAATTCGTGTTGATATGGGTTGTGCCATGTGCTTGGCTGCTCTAGTTACGAAAAGCTAAACACTATAATAACTATTATTATTCCCAGTGTGGTCTATAGGAACATTAAGCGTTTGTTTTTAATTTCTACATGACCACGTTTTTATTTTCTACATGACCACGTTTAAACAGGCTGGTTTCAGCTACTGTGGCTTTAAGACTGATATATGCAAATGATCTCTGTTCTAATTGGCTGCCCTGTAATGTTCCTCTTTCAAAAAAAGCAGTCCAAGCTGAAACACTCCTTAAAACTTTAGTGTGCGAGGACAGAGCTTAACTACAGTAGGATAACAAGGTACTTATCACAAAACCAGTTCATTCAAAAGCTGTTTTTCCAGTTTAGTGTCATAAATGAACAATATGGACTGCGAGGTGAATGGTACATTATTTTGACTATTTTTGGTTTGATATGTATGTGTATATATATATAACACTTACTGTTAATTTGCACACTTACTGTTTATTTAACAGTGAAACATTAAAATTGGCTTGTGCAATATTGTGTTTAATTTGTTAATGTTAAATGAATAACAAATGGCCATGTAAACTGGCAGGAAAAAAAAAACATATTGAGGTTCCCTGAGGATGTATAAACGTATTTTCACTTAGAAATTTAACAATATGAATAGGGGGTATTCAAACTTTTGCATATGTGCATATGACTGTACATATATATGCAGGTTTGAAATGTTCAGATTTAGGATCTAATGCAGCCATTAAACAGCTGAACTTCAATACTCCAGTAGCCAGCTTTACTGCAGGGAGACTCTGCTGTATGTGAATATGGAATATTACATTACGGAACATGAGGGCACATGTGCCTTTTGTGTAAAGTGAATCCGTTCGGAGTAGCCAAAGCATGAAATGAGCTCAGCCTCGGAAAGAAGCCATTCAATTTGAATCTTTCCCATTTCCAGCCTCCTTTAGTATTAATATTCATTTTATCATGCAGTGTTTGTAATTACGGCTCGCATACACAAAAAGAACCCATTGAGGATCAAGAGGAGCTCTCAACTTTGATCTTTTATTAATGTGGTGGCTGGAGTGAAATGAGGAGGAGCGGTGAGAAGGGCGCGTGCTTCCACACCACTCCCTCCAGCTACACTGTGCAGAAAAGGCTGGAGAGAGCTGGCACACGGTGAGTTAGGCTCTGGTTGGGATTTTCTAAAGCTTCAGAAATCATGAGGTCACTGCGGGAATTAATAGGACATGTTTGAGGAAATTGTCATTTCTGTTCTCCCCCGTTTTCACAGTGTGGTCTTCCTTTCTATGTGCTCTTTTTTTTCCGCTTGCTACGATGTTAGCCTATATCTATCTAAACTGCTTATTTAAAGCAGGTTCCTGGTTTATGATATTTTAGAAAATAATCAGCTAACATTGGCACGGCTGGTACTTTAGGGTTATTATTAAAGTTTCTTAATTAATATTAAGACTTACTATTTAGTAACCACAAACGCCTGACCAATAGTACATTATTTATACTGTTACAAATTGTATAAGGTTAAAATTGTCATTAAGCTGACAATACTGGCCGATAATTTAAAATGATAAAACATTCAATTCCTATAGACAAATGTGGTCATGGTTATGATTGGGAGTTCTCAAATCTGGTCAAACAGAGGAAAGAGTCTTAAATAACAAATACTGTAGTGTATCTGTGGGGAGGGGTTTTTATGCATGATTTTTATGCATGTTTAAAGAGACTATTATAATGCTTATGGTTAGGTTTGAATGTGTTTTACATGTTTTTAATATTTTAACCGTCATGTTTTTAACGTCATGTGAGCCATGTTTTAACAGTTAAACTTGATCCTAAAAGGTTGGTGTCCAGCACAGTTTGGTAATTCCCCTACTTATACACTCACTGTACCTGGAAATTAACAAATGAGTTGAATACTTGGTGTGTTTGAGCAGGAAAATGACCAAAAGGTGCTTCGCACCAGCCCTCTAGGACCCTTGCTGTAATAGAAGCAAGTAGGTCATCTTAGCAGCCTCCATAAAGACTGGCATACTACCATGAAACCATTACAACTTGAATAATCAAAGTCATGTGTTAATTCCAGTACAAACAACTCAATAATGGATTTTTTTTCCAATACTGATTGGCCAATATTATCAGCCAAGTGATACATCAGTCAGATCTGAGTAATTATTACTAAAGCAAATGCAGAAGGATAGAATAATCCAGGACCACCCTGTCTCCTGACCAGTCTAGCCCGTGTCCTTCCGCTGCTTCTCTCTCCCGACCTGCCTCTATATAGTCATCAAGGGTGTGCATTTCCAAATGACCTCACAGATCATGCTCTGCCACCCTTGCTGTGCTCCCTATGACCACCGCCGCCCCATGCAACATAAAACCTCTTCGTTAATGTTTCTATTTCCCCCGTTCACAGCTTTTACTGTGCATCCGACGCCAGGTAATCCTTAAAATGTGCGCACGGTTACACATCTGCTATGGCTTTACAAGTCCCAGAACGGCACACAGAAAAAGCAGAAACAGCGGAAGAGCTACATTTAACAGCGTAGTTAACATTAACGGAAGACTCGGGTGACAAACGGAGAAGCAGCAGCCAAAGAAGACAAATGGGGGGAGAGGGTTGCTAACAGGCTATTCAGCTGAGAAATGTTTCACAAGGCTTCTTAAATGTTTCTGAAATTCACACTACAAATAGACATGTGTTGGGGAATTAAAAGGAAATCTTCCATATTAATGGGCTGCTCTCAGCTACGCCAGAGGGATTGTGTCAGTAATTTAGCAGAGCATTAAAAAGCATAGATTTAGTTTAACATTTATTATGCAATATTCATTTTTAACCGTCTCTCTCTGTGTCTCATTATTTGCTCTGATATCCATGCTTAATTCACTCCTTGATAGGGAGCATATGCGGCAATTATGTATTCAACTAAAATTACAGTACAGAATCATGCTTTTTCTATAATTGCCCAATAACAAAAATGGCATGACCGTGGCACTATGTTCATGTGCCTCAATTCAGTGCCATAATGGACACCTGGTACAGGCTGGGCCTCTGCTGGGGGGGGGCCACTAATACATTACTGTACTATACTAATGCAACCTACATTAGCATACAACCCCCAAGTCCCAATGATGAAAATACAGGATGATGACTAACACACTATGTAACACACTCATTAAAATATAATACACTGAATATGAGTGCACAATTTAGATTTTCTTTGTAAGGCAACTCCCTATTTAATGGCAATGATATATATTCATGCAATCATATCCATTGCCACAGAACTGTCTGAAAGTTAATTATATCAATATCCATTGGCACACAAATAAGTATAGTACCACTATCCTTATGACAATACAGAAAGGACCACAAGATATGTCCAGTCAAATGTGGCTAAATATCAGTTGCACCTTATGAGGAAAAAAAGAATTTAATGGATCGCCAACAAAGTACACATTTTGGTACAATGGCCTTGTTTCTATTTGCCATCAACAAGTATGACCAATAAGATCAGATCATCATCGAGTCCAGACGCAGCATGTTCAAATGTAGTCTCGGCCTCAAACCACACATAGACAGTGTATGATATCTATAGTATGCAAAGACGGTAAAAATGTTGCATTGTGATTGGCTATCCACACTTCTGCTTATATCAACGTCCTGTTATGAGTGTGTATTGTTTTCACATGAAATAAAGTTCTGTTTTTCCGGCTAAAGTTGAGTCAGTATTAACGAAGAGTTGCTGTGTTGCACACATGAGGAAAAATTAGCCTTTTAAATCAACATACTTATCCGTGGCATTGAAAAAAGGTTGTGAAAATCAATCTTTAAAAGTAATTAAATAAAAATAATAAGAAGCTTTTAGTATTTAGTATTTAGTAAAGCAATTAGTATTAAGCAAGCAAGACATCACTGGTTTGCTTTCCGATGGACCCCTGTGCTTCCTGTAGAAATGTTTTTGAAGATTGCCTCCCTATATATTTGTCATGTCAAAACAGTGGGCTACAATTGGTTGAAATAGATTAGATGCACTGCTGCTCTGTCCAAACCTATGTCCATCAATTAAAACAATGGATCAGAAAGTATAGATTTTATTAGTGATAAAACATTTATATACATACTTGAACTGTCCTGGCCCAGCCCATAAAGTGGATGTTGCAAGAAAACATAGTACACTTCAGCATTATTTCTTACATCTCCATTTCTTTCAAGATTCAAAATAATTGTTTGTAATATGTATAATTGTATTATGTATAATGTGCAATAGCAGTAAAATGGCACTCCACCAACTCTGTCAGCTGTGCCATTAGCAAAAGTAAAGCTACATATCAGTATAAAAATTAAAGGATAAAAAAGGTACATATAGGAAAAAGTAACAGAATATCAAATAATTAATACAAGCTGTATACAAAGAAAAAAACTGCACATGTATAAACACTGCAACTGCAAAGAGATGCAGCGTGCACAAATAGATGCAGGATGTGTGCTGCATAGGTTTGTGAGTGTCTATGGTTAGTATGACCTGGAGGAAGAAGCTCCCTCTCAGTCTTGGTCAAGATGGAGCAGAGACGCTTACCAGGGAGCAGCCACTAAAACAGTTTGTGGTTGGGGTGGTGAATGCCCTTAATGATCTGGTTTGCCCTAGACCTGCAACGTCTGGTGCAGATGTCCTGAAGGCAGGGCAGTGCTGTCCTAGTGATGTGTTTGGTACACCGGATTACTCTGTGGAGAGCTTTCCTATCCAGAGAGTTGCAATTGCTGTATCAGGCAGTGATACTTCCAGAGAGCACAGACCCTACTGAAGTGGCAGTTTCTACAGAACTGTGGAGATCTTGAATTTCCTCAGCCATCAGAGGTGATAGAAGCACTGATTACCTATTTTACCAAGGTGGTGATGTGTTTAGACCATGTCAGGTCTTCGAAGATAAGAACTCTAAGGTACCTGTTAGCTGCTCACTTTCTCCACCTGGGCAGTAGATCTATCAGTAGATCGATCTATAAGTAGATCTACCACAATTTTCCTCGTCATGGAGACATTCGGGTCAAGCTGTTGTCCTTGCACCATAACGACAACACCTCCACATCATTCACAAAGGCTCTCGCGTTGTTAGAGATCAGGCCTACCACCATGGTATCAGCTGTGAATTTCACAATTATGGTGGAGCTGAGTGTGGCTATGAAATCATAGGTGTAAAGGGATTAGAACAGAAAACTCAGGACGCAGCTTTGGGGTGAGCAAGTGTAGAAGGTTTGGGTGCTGGAGGTGCAGTTTCCAATCTTCACCACCTGAGGTCTGTCAGTCAGGAAGTTCTGGACCAAGAAGCAAAGTGAAAAACTCAAAACCAGGGTCCTTAGCTTGGTGACCAGTGCATGTCTATATTGTTGAACTGAAATCAATGAGCAGCAGGCGTGCAAAATTCCCCTTGCTGATGTCCAAGTGGGAAAGGGTGGAATAAAGAATGTAGGAGATGGCATCATCATTACTCCTACTGGGGCAAACGTTAGGGGGTCTAATGAGCCAGGCAGTGATTAGCAGATCACTTTGATGAGTCTCTCAATGCACTTCATCACCACAGAAATCAGAGCTACAGGGTATTAGTCAATTAGCTAGGCTGGGTTGGTCTTCTTGGGTACAAGGATAATAGTGGATGTTTTAAAGCAGGGATGACAGAATAGGACCAGAGATGGATTTAAAATTGAGGTGAATACTCAAGCTGGTCAGTACGTGATTTTAGCACCCACCCAGGGGTGCTACCTAGCTCAGCTGATTTTCTGCTGTGCACTCAACTCAGTGCTTTCTTCTTACTGTGATCGGAGATGGAGAGTGGTGGTCCCCAAAGGTCAGGTCACCCACTTCAGTTGTAACAATCATCCAGTGTGATTCCATCCCAGTTGAAGCTGTGACATGTTGGAAAAAGTTTGGCATAACCTGCATGTCTCATTAAAGTCACAAGCCCCGATAACAGCTTTGTTGATGGCATCATGTAATGTGGTCAGAGCAGTGTCCATGTCCACCTGTGGTGGAATATAAACAACAATGGTGATAAAGGTAGAGAACTCCCAGGGACGGTAGAAAGGGCAACAGTGAATCACTAGGTGTTTGAAATTGGGTGAGCAGGAGCACAACAACATTCTTTGGATCACACTCCAGCATCTTTAGATTTGGTGGATTCCTCAGTCCTATCCATGTGAATCACAGAGAATGTTTCGGCTGGCTGAATGGCATGATCCAGCACAGCATGGGAGAGCTATGTCTCACTGAAACAAAGGATGTTGTAGTCCCACATGTCCCTTTGTAAACAGACCCGGGCCTGATGTCATCCAACTTGTTATCTATGGACGGAAAATCTTCACGGGGTGGTCAGTGTGTTCTCACTCACATTCTGTTTCAGGTCCCGGTATGTTTCACTCAGTGTTTCTATGATGTTGCAATGTTCAGAAGTGTGCTGAGGTTGTAGGTTATTTGTGCAAATAACCCACAACCTCAGGTTAAAGAACCCTACAAACTGTTAAAAGTAACAAAAAGCACAGTCTAAGCAGAGCATTCACAACGGCATCTGGTCTCATCAGCACCATCGGTATTAAACCTGTATTACTTTATTAGCAATTATGCTACACTGATAGTGTTTTAAGAACCGAATCACTTAATGAAAACCAAGGTGCAAAAAAAACAAATATCTAATATTGCTTTTAGCCAATGTACCGAGAAGAGCCCTGGAAACAGCAAAAAGAAGAACACAATTGACACCACACACACCAAAGCAATGGAGAAAATTCTTCTGTAATCCAAAGTTCTGTATTATATCCTTTACTACTGCACATAAGACCACCACTGAAGAATGGGAAGTAGACTATGCTAAGTGGAATTTTATAATAATGCACACATTATAAATGTGTGTGTGTGTGTGTGTGATAGGTAGGTAGACTATAAATAGTGGGCAGGGAAGCTGGGAGAGAGAAAGGATTAGGAGGGCAAAGGGAGAGGGCGGTAATAAAGTGGTCATAAGGAGAGACCAGGGAGATGTCCCTACTGTGTTAGTGTGTGTGTGTGTGTGTGCACACGTCTCACATCTGGGCCCATAGTCTCTCCACTCTTTTAGGATGTCCTACTTTCTTCTGCTCTAAGGATGGAGGTTTGGCCTCGTACGTATAGAACGTGTGGGAGAATGGAGGGGGTTGTGTTTCTTGAGAAAGTAGTCTGGCCTGATTCCCTGTGAAGTCCCAGTGGTCTCCACCATACGGCAGGACACAGCATACACAGTGGTGGCATGGGCACCTCAGCCTGCAGCCTATGACATGTAGATCCCCCACACAAGCTGCTGGACACGCGCACACACACAGAGACAAATGACTCACCCACATATGTACTAGACATGATCAATACACACACTCATGAGAACATATGCACAAATGAGGACAAGAGCATGTACTAACATAACATGTATACACACATGCATAAAGCAAACCAAACCACCATACAACAGTGAGCAGGTGAACATTAGCCCCCTTTAAGTGAGAAAGCACTCACTCATGTCTATGGATGCCTTCTCAGCTCTAGAAAGGCAATTGTCAAGCTGCTGAGGCTCAGACAAAAAGGACCAGGGTGGCCAGAGCTTTCATCGCATCTAACCAAAGTACAGTCCAAGAGAATCCTGCTTAAGTCAAACATTTGATTTGTAGGCCAACCAAAGGCCTGGAATAAATCTGTGCAAACCCTGTATCACCACAACTGATTACACTAATAATAAATAATCTACTAATTATTTGGACAATTAATGGAATAAGAGCTTAAAAATGGGCCAAACATAAAAAATGATGATAAACTTATATACGCTTTCAGATATTTCAAAATTCATTAAAAATTTGCTAATTAAAGTGTGGAACTGTCAGGTTCTGTTTCGTATTGTAACTAGCTGTCTGCCAGTTCTGTGATAGAGTTTTTCAGGTTTATTGGAATAATTATCACAGTTCCAACATGATAGTAGACTAAATCCTGTCTGAAGTTCCAAAAATCAGTGTTTTACTTCATATCCATTTCCGGGTTGGAAGAAATATTTCAAACTATAGCCAGACCCGCAGCAGGCCTGCATTCACACTCACTAATTAAAACACCATCTTCAGCCTCTCAGCACCTCTCACCCGTCAGAGCCTGACAGCAGATAGGCTCTCTCAGGAGCAAACATCTCAAGCTGGCACTGGGTTGCGGCCCAAGCTGCAGTCCGTCCTCGCAGGTGTCTGTCCCTCCATCTCCCCATTCATTCATCCATCTATCCATCCATCTGTGGGTCCCGGCAGACCATGGGCCTCTCGACCTAAAGCTGGGATGTAGTGGGTTTGATCTGGAGTGCGGTTGGGCCAAGATGCAGGCGGAGGGTGTGTGTGTGGAGGTGTCATATGTTCGCAGGGCCGACGGCGGCGGCAACAGCTGTGGCATTGAGCGGCTGCCGTCTGGGGCGCGGCTGGTGGGCGCCCGCGGCTGCCAGGGCCCCCACTGCCTCACGCCGCCGTCACTGTGCCACTGTGATTAATGAAGAAATGTCAGCTCTGTAATTTTTTCTAATGTGCACCGGTGGAGAGAAGGGAACTGTTCTGTCAGTCCATGGGCCCTGGGTGTGTTCGAGTAGGAAGGTGTGGAACGGGTGAAAAGAGGAAAAGAGAAAGCCAATACAAAGGTAACCCAAGACCAATATTTTATTAAATGTATTCAGTTTAAAGGCATTCTTGAATCTGATGAACTCTATTTAATTATTATTTTAAATGCATGAATATATAGATACCCATGCCATCCAACAGCTGGCAATGACACCGGAAATGCACAACACAAGCATTCCATCCTTGAGAGGGCAGAATCTGCCCTAAAGGTTATAAAAGCAGGTCACCACCCCCCTACCACTCTCGCCTGCACCTGTCTCCAAAGCGGTCAATCCTTTGGTCAATCATTTGTCAGGAAGAAACTCAAATTCTTTGTTCCAGAGAGGGAAGAAAGGAACAGGCCTAAGTTTCAGTAAGTTAGCTAAAGTTTATCTGATCAACGTCGCAATAAGCCATCAACAAAGCCAAGCTTGCATCAGGCATTTTTGTGGCCTTTGTGAAAGTGTAGGGACCAAGTCCTTCATCTGAACACTGCAGAGAACTTCATTCCTGGACCTCGGCAGACAAGACGGATTCCCCAGAAGCGACTGGCTGAATCTCCGAATTTTCTCTCTCAACTTCCACAGAAACTTTCGGAGGATGACAGACTGAACTTAAGATGTGTGCAAAAATATCTAATCGTGTGAGGTTGAACTTTTATATCTGGGCGTAGCAGAGCACAACTTACCTTCAGAACACAAATGCTGTGAAGGTTAAACTCTGTGAATGTGTTCATTTTTGCATTTTAAACTGTGTTTAAAGAATCAAAACTCAGTTTTATGTGTGCAGCAGTAGATTTTATCTTTGTGTGTGATCTGTCCTTTTCACTAACGTCATAAATTTTAAGATTAAATGTGTGCAGTGACCTATGTGTAGACCAGATTCAAATGTACCACCAGATTAAACATTAAGAGCAAATAACATCACAACTTGAAGGGCTAAAATTATGACAGGCTTGTGGTGGTGGGGTGCACATCCCGACAATGGCATCATTGTGGTTTTACAGACATCTGGGTCTAATCTTGGGAGGAATCAAGAATCAGCGAGGGAATCCATCCTGTTTTGGTTTGGAAGGACAAGTTTTTCAGATATAGAAGCATGGCAAGTAGGGGATTAGGTGAGTGTAAGGTGAACATCAAGCAGGAATGGTGGTACTGACTGTATATAGAAGCTGATGATGGGCAAGAGGCACCTGGGCAAGCCTCTCATGCCAGTGGTTGGTTGTTTAACATGGAGAACCCATACTGACAATATGAATGGTTCCTCAATTATCACAGTGGATAAGGATCATTTGTTTGTATTTGAAGCCCCGTAAGAAGGCCAGTGATGACCAGGGGGACAGCTCTCATGGAAAACACAATGTTCCAGAGCTTCCATAGCTTCATACCCCTATAACACTTGGCATTGAATATGCTGAGCATAGGCTGTATTTGAAAAACAAGGTTTTGTGCTTCGCAGCAGAAATACCATGACTGACAGCAGCGTGGAGTCATGTAAACATTGAAAACACCACTAGTATAACAACAGCATTCCAGGCCATGTGGGGGACAATGGCGTTAGCTGCTGTGCTCCTATAAAGTGTTCTGAACATGCAGGAATGTTTCTGTCTGTACAAAGGCGTGTTTTTGTTCAAATCTGGGTTTGCTGTACATGACCAGGGACATCTTCGCATCAGCTATATGTGTTTGGTGTCCAAGTTTAAAAAAAATTGCACCTGGTTTATTCCATTGCTACGATGGATGGCAAACGTTGGGAACATTGAATTTTTGATGGAATGTTATGCTGACTGCTACGGTAAGCTGCTGGTGCCATTGACAAATTGTTGATTATGGTTTACCGTATAATGTGAATGCAGCATTTCACTCATGTATGGCGGCTTGGGAGCATCCCATTCTAATGACAATGCTTTCTATGGAGATTATACAACACAAGCTCTGTTCACACAACTAAACCACTTGTGTCAGTAGAATGTGCCGAATTCAATAATTAGAAGGAGTTTTTGCATTACATTTTTGCACATATACTCCACAGTATGTGTACTAAGTGCATAAACTTTGACAATCCTGTAACTTACGGCCATGCAAGTAAAGGCTGGTTCAGTTGTCCTGAGAAAGAAGCTATGCTTCTGTCTCACTCAGTTTGAAATATGACAGCAGTGAAGCAGACAGGGCAGATGTTTACTCATTGTTTTCCTTACCACACACACCATATGCACACCACAATGAGCAGCCCTTACAAACATGTTGTTGACGCAGATGTTGACGGTTAAAGGCTTCCTTCATTACCATGCGTTTAAGGAACAGAGCTAATGAGGAGCATTCTGTTCTCCGGTCCTGTTTAACGTTTAATGTCCTGTATAATTACAATAGAAAAGCCTCTCACTTTCAGCAGTTTCACCAGAAACACCAGTAAAATGGGCCATGTAGCAGATTTGCAAGACTGCAAGTCAATTTATAATCTCATGCCGTAGGATGAGTTAGCGTCATTTGTCTTAAAAAAAAAAAAACACACAACAAAGAGAAAAGTAGAACAGTCATCAGGAAAAGCAGAGAAAGGATTACTTCAAAATCCAAGATCCTTCAGCCAAACAGCAATCTATATACAACTAAATGGCAATCAATTGCTCCTCCTGGCTGGGCTTTAGGTAAAGGATTCTCGATCACTAATTAAGTAAACAAGTCATTGGGAGCTTTCATTTGTCCATCATTGACATGTGGGTTCATGTTCTCGCCCCTAATTAACTTAATTAACATTTGCAGAGGCTTCCGAGGCTGAATTCTCAGCAATATAAATGCTGGCATGGTAAGGTCCTTGTAAAGCAATCTGGAAACATATTACACTTTTGATATAATATATGACATTTAAGAAAATCACATTATACAATAAAGCTAAAAGCCAAGAGAAACTGTGAGATATTTTACGCTATATAACATTAATTTAAATAACAAATTCTGGATATCACAGTTTTTCCATGAATCCGTCAGTAAACACTCTAAGCCTATTAATGAAGGAGTCTGTTAATATCCCAATGCGCAGTTGCTGTCTAATTCTTATGAAAGGTATGTGTTTTTTTTCTGTTTCCTTCATAACACCATTCAATGCTGGTGCTGTTTTGTTTACAGTTATTTTATTAATCCATACATATACAAATGCCCTTATCCAGTGTTCTATACAGTGTACACACACCTTCATGTGCCCAGAGAAAGAAGTTATTCTAAGTTATTACTCTAACACACATTGGAAAGAGTTTATGTCGCAGATTTACAGAGTGAAGAGTAGTCAGGTCCAAATGTTCCCTTTAAGTCAGACATAATACAAATGCTTTGTTTGTGTTGACCTGTGAGGGCTGCTTCAAATGGAATACCGTCTTATTATGAGCTTTAACTGTCTGTGATCAGCAAGTTACCCAATTCCTCATTCTCATTGCCACAGCTGAAACGCAAAACTGCGAACTGCCCTAAAAGGAACCTTTTCATGACAAATTCCCTGGTTTTACTATGGTTGAGCCAAAGAACTTTTAAAGGGTTAAGTACCACAGCTACTTATACAACTACAGCTATAGTGCAATCAGGACAGTAAATGACTGTGTTGAAAAATATGGCATCTTGAGAATAATGAGAGTTAGCGTTGACACGCAGCTGTCACATGGCGCCTCAGCAGGACTGCGTGATAACATTCCATCACCGGCCCACGTGTAGTTGTGCATGCAGCCTTTGATGTGTATATTGGCGTTTGTGGAGGAGCCTTCTCGCCCCACGCAGAGGCTGCCAGGCCGTCGCCATCTGCTCAGCCTAGCCCGACTCTCATAGGAAGCCCCGTGCCACGCCACCACAGGTAATCCTACTACCCACAATCCTCAGCACCTCGGGGTCAGTCCGTGCCAGCCTGCTGAGCACCAGGAGTGGAGGGGGCCGAGAAAAATGTGTGTGTGTGTGTGTGTGTGTGTTTAGGGGGGTGGGTGGCATCAGAGCAGACACAAACACACAGACACAATAGAAACAAATTCTCCTGAGCATAATGGAAGATCGTATATTAGCTGCGTATGAGACACTGTACTGCATTGCATATGAACCTTCGTAGAGTTCTATTCTTCACTTCAAGCTAGGCGTGTAAATCTCTAATTTAATCAAAAATCAGAAATCTCTCATTTCACTATGATTTCATTATTTGGGTATGAGTTTCACTACCGCTCACTAGTGTTCAAAAGCTGTTTTTGCCTTCGCAGTTATTTTATATACAATAATAACTTATATAAAACTGATTAAAATAGTATAAGCTGGACAACAGAAGGTATTTTAGATTTTATTATTTAACATTTTGAGTATTTCGGGATCAAGAATAAAATACACTTTAAATCAAACCCTTTTGAAGGCCAATTTGGGATTGGAAAAATAAGGCATTCTAAAAATGCATTTTAATAGAATTTAATTTTTAACTGCTGCAGAATCTTCTACAACTTTGTTCATCATTCAGGAGACATTTTTGAAAACCACTTCTTAATGTTTGACTAATTGTCTGAAACCTGTGAAGCTGCACAGGACAAGTATATAACAATTAATGTATACATGTTTCTGAAATGAAATTGTTTTTTGTTATTAAAAACAGTGGTTATTATTTTAAATACTTGCAAAGGAATATAGACAAGAAAAACAGTATGCTGATTTTTTTTTTCACATTTGAAAATAGTCCAATAACATTGCTATGGCCAAAGAAAATGTGCATATTTTGCTGAATACTCTTTTAGTCAATTTATTCTAACATTACAAGTCCAATGCAGTAGAATCACTGCCTTCTGATCTTCCAAAATGTTTCACAAAGTGTTGATGGATTTTTATACCCTATTCTAAGCAGTGCATGATATTTAACAAGAAACAAAACTAACAATGGAAGGATTTGTTATACTTCCACCATACCCCCATTTGTATTTGTATTGGAGTCAAAGGAAGATGCAGTCATATCATCAAACTGAAGCTTTAAAACACCCACCTTTTTAAAAAGCGCTGACCCTTAACTCCTTGCCATGAAATAATAAGATGAAGAAATCTGTCAAACCAGACAAACACTCAAACGGAATGGCGTTTTGATTGCTTTTGGAAGTTTCTACACTTTTTTTTTTTTTTTTTAATTTTTGTTTGTTTCATGGCTTTGAATGGTCCTGTCAGGGAAGCTCAGGATGTAATACTGTGGAAAAAAAGAGAGAAGAGCCAGGCTAGGGCCTTTGCTTTGGCACAGTTGGCCTGAAAGCTTCTCTAAAACCACTTTGTCTTGTACTCCGGGCATTGGCGGCCGACAAGCTGTCAGAGGAATAATGATAATTTACGGAGAGGAGAACAAAAGCAAATAATCATCATCTTAAATGGAGCATGAGGAGTGCGTATGGCTGAGGGGAGCTTGCACCCCTCCTGTCTAAACACACATGCACACATACCACGCACACACACATTCAGCTCACACAATTAATGCATGCTAGTACACAAACACATACAGGCATGTATGCACACACAGTTGTAGACTAAATACTAATGCTATGAGGTATATATTGCTTTCTAATCTTAATAATTTTGGCAGGTTAATATGCAAACTATTAGTGTATATAGTAATCACAAGTGCCATACCAATCACATGCCAATGTGTGACATACCAAGCTGCGCATTTGAAGGTCATTATCAAACTACCACAAAATTTGACCATTGTTTTGCAAGTGATGCGTTTGTTTTACTGTCCTTTTAATTGTATTATGAGATGAAAAACAGGCACAGATATTGAAAGATTTGCTTCAGAATGCTCCTCAACGTTGTTCTAATTATGGTAGTAATTCCAATTTTGCTAAGGTGTGTTGGTATGCTGTAAAGATCATTCTGATGAGCTCATTCAGACTCAAATAGTAAGTTAACTGTTACCAAACACGTCCCCATGATACATTCAGTAACTTTGCCTATGTCCTCTTTGGCCATAGTGAAATGTCTCAGTATGTGAAACTTTCCATATGCTAATATGTTTGCTATCACCATAAAGGATGTAGCATGATAGTTTCTGAGTGAGCGCTTCAGACTAGAATTCAGATCGCTAGTGGCTTAATAAGTGCTGTTTCATTAGAGTAAAACATGACTGAAGTGTGAAATACATTGCTACTACATGCCACTGAATGCTGCTGCTACACCTATACCAAAATATCACTTAAAGACACTTACCTCTTACTTTTGATGTAGCACTTTTTGTTTGATTAAACGTTACTTATGCTCCCTTTTTGTTGTACATTCTGTTTTCCCCTCATGAGTTTATGCACCAAAAAAGTTGCAGTTTATTTCTCCATAACCATTTTTCAACCTGTCTTAGAAGACTTCTGTGTCTTTAAAGACTTCTATATGTAAATGAGCTGTGTTCTGATTGGCTGTCCTGATTGTGCCTCTTCAAAAAGCAGTATAAGACACTCCTTCAGTGTGAAAGTGCTAGAAGCTACATAGCTAGAAGCTACATCTCTGTTAATGTGCTTGTTTTTGAGGTGGAATGGAAATGAATAAAAAATAACCAGATTTTGCTGCTTATTTTCCATACATGGACTGCATGGACTGGTGAATGGAATGCTTTGAAACTAACAGTGTACACTTTAATTTGAATAAAGGGAGAAAAAATGTCTTTGCTTGATATAGGCCCTTTAGTAACCAACTTATTTTTCAATTACAAATTGAAAATGCAGTTTGGTCCATTAAAGAGCAAATGGTGATATTTATACTGAATATAGCTATGAGAAAATACTGGAAATGTGCAAGTGTGTTTTTTTAAGATATTAAAATTTGCACAGAAATTGGCCATCGGCTGATTTGGCTGTATAAAAAAAAATTTGAAATTAGAATTAGCTATAAATTCATGATCAGTGACCGTCTAAAAAGCACAGATTATGTTGAATTATGTCTGACAAAACTGGCAAATCTAA
The DNA here is from genome assembly GCA_037974445.1 of Brycinus macrolepidotus. Classification (NCBI taxonomy): domain Eukaryota; kingdom Metazoa; phylum Chordata; class Actinopteri; order Characiformes; family Alestidae; genus Brycinus; species Brycinus macrolepidotus. Next base: position 36,617,834 of record JBBPCZ010000001.1, on the reverse strand, counting down.
GCTGACTCTATGAAAATAGAGAAGTTAACAGAAAGTTTAAGCAATTTCTTGGTGTTCCATGGTGACGTGTCATAGTAAACTCGTACAGTCCTCAAATAAAAGAAGTGAGAGAAATTGGCAACCCATGTCTTATAGACGTAATCAATGAAATCAGCGTAGATTCTATGGCCATAGGTCTTTAGTAGGTGAAGTTTTGGAGGCAGGTGTTGAATTAATTGCACAGTCACTGCTAAGGAGGCAGGAGACTCCCACGCTAATCCCGTTCAATGTCAAGCGGCATTTCCTCCAGATAGCCTAGCATCCGCTAACAACACACCAGCCAATCTCATTAGCATGCCAGACAATGTGGCAGAGTGACAATAGATCACTTCTTCATTACCGTGACTCTAATTAATGACGTTAAAGGCTTTGGGTAAGAGAGAGAGTGGGGGAGAGAGAGAGAGAGAGAGAGAAACGAAATAGAGAAAATATCCACCTTTTCACTGCCTCAAGCTTACCCACAATGCTTGAGCATAAGGAGTTTAATAGTTTAAACACTTGAGATAATCGCTCAAATTAATTTCCGAGGCTACTGTTTGAATAGTGGAGTCTGGACACACTGACAATATGTAAGTGGGTGAGGAGTGAGATAGGCTGCTAACAGGATTTGGGAGAGCTAGCGTGGCACTAGATGAAGGCTCTGTTCCGTTAGACACTAACTAATCTCACTATGTCCTAAGATGAAGGCATTGTTTCCCTGAGTAACAGCGTGCATTGAGGCCTGATCCTACGAAACAGGACTGAACATATTTAGTCATGTTGAAAAGTCCCTCTTTGCCGCTTGAATGGGACACACGAGGAGGGTGAAATTGCCTTTGCCGTTGCTAAGGCGAAATTCATCGCTGGGCCATCGGCACTTAATACTTCTTCGATGACTTTTCTGAACACGAGCTTTCCGGGAAATGATGAATCGGGGCAGCTAGCGCTTGTAATAACCCTGCCGAATGCAAATGAGAGCTGAAGAAGCGGTAAGACAAAAGAGACATTAACAGAGAGCTCTTTTCCAATCCTACAAAGAGTTCAGGCAAGAACAATTCAAATCGTACAAGTAAGACAAAGCCGTGGCATTTTCTTTTCCTGGTGTGAAAAAAAAGTCTGGAATATGGAGAACTCATACTTAGGCGACCTTCGAGTGCCCTTCCGCCAGAACTGTTTCAAGAAAAGGAATTTTGTCCAAAGTTTTCACATTTTTCCAAAATGTGGGTTAATGTTGCCAAACACATGAGAAATAAAGCAGAAGACAAGAACAAGGTCAGCAAGGTCAATCCAGGACTAACCAAAATTATATATGAGCTCAACATTACCATCACTTTTTAAGAACAGTAGTGCTAATTGCTAATAGGATCCCAATTCATTAAGTACTGATTTATGTCCAAAATGTCAGCTCTTTAAAACATGCCTTGCTAAGACCTTAATGGAGGTGGTAATCCATGTGAGTAACAGGAGGATCAAAACATGGAACCTGGCAGCTGGACTTGTTGGCACAACTGTCTCTGTCTTCTGTAATATGTCTTACTATGATGATGTAATTTGATTGCAATTTGATGCTTAATTGTATTTCTACTGCAGTTTAATTTCTTAAGGACTATTTGTAAATTATAATGTAATTGTGATGTCATTTTAGCACAGGACCTCTAATGTTTAGGGCACATGACAAAAAAACATCCTTAACAGTTGGGAGTGGTTAATAAATCTGTGTGCATCACACAAAAAAAGCTTAATTTAGCCATTATTTTGTTTACTATAACCACAAAGCTCAATGTTTTGCATGCATTTAGTGTATTGCCAACCTATATTCTGTCATTTTTACAGTGTTTGTATTTGGAATCGTAAACTTGTCACCTTGATTTAAACCATGAAGAATGAAAGTAAAAACTTCTTGGAGTGCCTCTATACTTAAAGCTAACTTTCCACAAAATAGATTACATAGAGTAGCTGTTTAACAGCTTACATTAGATTATTATAAACTGAGACTGTTACTATGGAGAACACTGACATGGAGGAATCGGATAGGACTTAAATCCCTAAGAAACGCTGGTAAAAATGACATCTCCCCACGTAATACCAATCCCATACAAACAGTGCTGTGGTCTTTAACATATTCCAAAGTGGATATTTCTGAAGACACACCTGACTTTGAATGACAGCCAGTGGTAAGGCCACGTATCAATGAGCAGTTCAATCAGAATTAACCTGCATATCATTTGAAGTTTTTGAGTTTGCCTCATTCATCATGTTTTAAATCCTACATTCCTCATAAATTCTGTTACAACAAACATAAAAAGGTTTGAAAGAAATATGTGGTAGCATCAACACTGCAGACAAATAAGAACACCTCAAATAAAAAGAGGAAGGTGCTGCATTATTGTTTAAAGTCTCTGTTTTTCAGCAAGGAACAATGACCCCCTGGCTTCATGTAGTCAGACAGAGGGCAATAAATAACCAAATTGTGATTTGCTTTTAAGATAATGATAATCTCTGGAATCCAATTCTAGATCCTATTTACAGGCAGTGTGGGCCATTCAAAATTAAAATGAGTCTATCAGCCTAGAGTATCATAAATGGGTATTTATCAGGATTAGAGGATTTTGAAGCCCATCTGAACATATAAACCACACTGCATATCCTCTCACTCGCTCTCCCTCTCTCTCTCTCTCTCTCTCTCTCTCTCTCTCTCTCTCACACACACACACACACACACACACATACACACACACTCACACACACTTTCTCTGCCCCCACCTCACTTTTCTTTTGGATGCCATGTAATTACCATGCCAGAGTACCAAAAGTGACATGTTTGAAGAACAGATAAAAAGACATAAATTGGCTGGTAATGGCGATATTTCCTCAGCTTTAGAAAAACCCATTTATTCGCCCTCTCAACAAATCAAGGCACTGTCACCCCCTCACCCCCCTCGGCCCCCACCCCGCTCATCTCCTTGGCCAGAGGGGCCCGCCACAATTTCTTTGCTGTAAGTGAATGGCGGAATGCAGATGAGGCCCACGGACGGCTAACTAGCGCTCGCCACTCTCCCCAGCATCTGCTTCCTGTGATTCCTCCATTTCCAAATCAACCATAATGGGGGCAGGACCTCTGGAGCACTAAAAAGAGAGAACAGACATACCGGACAAACTGTGATTTTTTTTTTTTTTTCTGGACGAGGAGCCGATATTGCACATCTGTCACTGCTGTGTAGACAATTACTCACCGTAGGAGGGAGAGAGGGAGAGAGAGAGAGAGAGGGAGAGGGAGAGAGAGAGAGAGAGAGAGAGAGAGAGAGAGAGAGAGAGAGAGAGAGGACAGGAGGAAGGCTATAGTTTGTGTCGGTGCAAATTGTTAACTAAGCTAGGGAGGAAGAATAGGCTCTCAAAGCTGGAAGCCTTTGTCACTAAGTATCGACTTCTGCTTCCTTAATTGTATATTCATTTATCCAGTGGTGTTTGTGTTCACACAGTAATTAAAGGCACTCATGCTGTTTACCCCATACTGTACCTCCACTAATTAATAATCATGGTGTTTAGCCCTATACCTTCACTAATGAGTAGTCATGGTGTTTAGCCCTTCTACCTTTACTAATGAATAAATTAACTACTGGGGTTCTGGCAATTTTTGAGATATCACTGTCATACCAAACCCTGTAACTCCACTTTTTGGGGGATTGGGGGTTATTTTTATACCATTTGGAACACCAGCTGTCCCTCGTATTGTGTAAAAACCTAATGACAAACGGATACAAAAAATATGGATGCCAATGCAAGAGAACCAAAAATCCTTGCAATAGAATTTTATTACATTAGCGTTAAGAATGTTTTTTCTTCTACTGAGAAATTACCATTTTGGGGATTCAAGGATTTGTTCCTAACATCTTACATTGTACCAGCTAGCAACATAATTACAAGGCCCCTCACTTAACCTACATCAACTGATAGGTTGTCATAAAATCTCATATCATAGACCTTTGAACAATTTTAGTATTATACACTTGTAGAAACCATCAGTATTCAGCCTCTGCAGTAAACTCATTAAGACAAGACGGCGGCGCATACTGATATCTATGCCGTGGTCTCCCTGTGTATTTCTAACTCTTCATGTGCTTAATGTTACATGTAATTGTTTGTGATCATCAAGCACATTGACATCAAAATGTACAGATGCATTTACATTGCGAAACCCTGCTTCAATGGTGTACATTTGGATGAGAACACCTGTTGGACACGGCAACGTTAAGGAAGCTACAAGAACTTTGTTTACTCCGTGGACGCCGCAGGACCTTGCCATGGTAGGCAGAGAACAGTTGGAGGAAATGCTTCTGAAAGCGGTACAACCAAACCCTGAAACGCGGTAAGCAAGTAGGACTCCGTGCTAGGCTAAAGGCTAACCCGAACAGGCCAGCGCTTCCGTTGATTCTGCTGGCAAAGGTTTGCTCACTAGACAACAAAATTGAGTGTCTAAGACTCCAGCAAACAAAGATGAACAGAGGAATGCTGTGTTTTAATCTTCACTGAAATGTGGCTGCACGACAGAATCCCTGATTCATCGCTACAGCTAGTGGGCTACAGTTGCAGTTTGACATTACGAGTTGTAACAAAAAACACGGAGGTGGACTGTGTATTTAGGTAAACACTGTCTGCCTTGGGAATTAAGCTCAGTTTTAGTGCTAGCCGTGTACATATCACCTTGCACCAGTGCTAACCAAGTGCTACCGGAACTCTACAGGGCTGTAAACAACCTGCAAAGCGGACACCCCAGTAGGTTTTTTTTATCAATGCCGGCGACTTCAGCCATGCAAAATTAAAGTCAGAACCACCTGGATTCTAACAGCATGCAGACTTTGAGACCGGGGAAAAAACTGTTTGAATCATGTTTATACCAACATGAAGGACACATACAGAGAAGAATCTAGCCACCTTGGACCACATCTCTGTAAAGATGATTTCAGCCTACAAATCTCTTCTCAAACCAGACCAGTGAAGAAAGCACTGCAGGATTGTTTTGAGTACATGGACTGGAATACGCTCAAGGAAGCTGCCATTTGTGAGAAATATTTTAACTTAGAATAGTACACAGCGTCTGTGACTGGATACATCAGTAAGTGCACAAAGAATGTCACTCTGATCAAAACCATCAATATAAGAGCAAACAAGAAACCCTGGATGACTACTGATGTCTGGCAGCTACCAAAAGACAGAGCTGTAGCATTCAGATCTGGTGACAAAGAGGCCCTCAGCATTGCATGGGCTGACCTATTTTGGGCAATCAAGACAGCAAAACGTGCAGAAGCTCAGAAGATCCAGGGGCACTTTCAGAACACATAGAGCATGTGGAGAGGCATCTAGAAAGAAACAGCAGTTCCGTTCTGTAACTTCTCTTCTTGATGTCCTGCATGTCTTCTATGCCCGGTTTGATGATCAGAACAACATGTCTGCAATGACATTCACCTCTCAACCTGATGAACATGTGATTTGTCTGTCCACAACAGATGTGAAGATGGCTTTAAGCAAGGTGAATACCCACAAAGCTGCGGGGCCTGACAACATACCTGGTTGGGTGCTGAAGGACTGTGCAAACCAGCTGGATGAGGTCTTCACAGATGTGTGAGCTTCACAGACCTTGCTGAGCCAAAAGATCATCCCATCATGCTTCAAAACCACCAAAATAGTTCCAGTCAAGAAGGACTCTACTATAACTTGTCTGAAAGATAACCGTCCTGTAGCATTCAGTTATTATGAAGTGCTTCAAGAGGCTTGTCATTTTGGACTTTTAACTGGCACAATCAGTCCACATTAGAACCTATACCTATAGCATCATCACACTGAGCACAGGGGCACCACAGGGCTGTGTTCTCAGCCGATTGCTTTTCACATAAGGAAGTAGTGGGTCTCATCAACAACAATGACAAGCCAGTGAACAGGGAGGAGGTGACAAGATTTGCTGGCTGGTGCATGGTCCCTGCTCTCATAATGTGTACAAAACGAAAGAGATGATTGTGGACTTTAGGAAATCATGCACCAATCTCTCTCTGCTCTCCATCAATGGTTCCACTGTCAAGACAGTCAGCAGCACCAGATTATCTCACCTGGTCGATAAATACCTCCTATTTGCCTAAGGAAGCACAACAGCGTCTTAGCTCCACCCACCTTCACCACATTCTACAGGAGCACCATTAAAAGTGTCTTAACCAGTTGCATCAGAGTGTGGTTTGTGAGCTGCACTGTCTCTGACCACAACGCCCTGCAGCAGATTGTGAGAGCAGCTGAGAAGGTCATTTGTGCGCCTCTGCCTTCCCTGCAGGACATCTACCAGAAACGCTGCATTGGGGAGGATAAAACTCACCACTTACACAGTTTGTTTGCTCTTTTGCCATCAGGCAGGCAGTACCGCGGCATCCACTTGGGCACCTCCGGGTGCAATAGCTTCATACCACAAGCTGTCAGACTTCTCAATGCACGTGGTTCCTGGCAACTGTTCTAATGCACCTATTCACTTTATTCACTTCTGTTCATTCACACCAACTGGACTGTGAACTGCACTTAATTTTACTCTACCTCACTATATACTAGACATTTTTCTACTAACACGCTCCCAAATGACTGTACATGTGCTATACCTCATAGCAAAACATAGATGCTGCTAAATGTCTGTTGCTGTGAATGCACAATATGCTTAGATGCTGCTAATGCCCATCCATGCGCAATATTAAATATTATAAACTCCAAACAGCTGATCATATTCCTCGATGTTGAAATGTGTTTTTTCATGTGCAGTTTCTTTACATACATGCATCACAATTTTTTAACTCTATTCATTCTATTATATGTGCAATGCTCACCAATTGTTTACGAATATATGCAGGTAAAAAGCTTCTTTTGTGTTACATCTACATGCACACTAAGTGCAAGTGGATTGTTTATTTTGTGTTGTGTCTTATGTGTAATGCCCACTGTCTGCACTTTAGACAGGTATTGTTCTTGTGTAACATTGGTATTGTGTATTGGTATTGTTATATATTCATTTCCTTCACATGCCATAATTGTAAACAACACACTGTTTATTTATAAAATTCATTTGTTAGCGTATAGGTAAGTAATAAAAAGTAACGGTAGTAATAAGACAAACAAAAAAGGGTTTTTATATGATGAAGAAAAATAAAGCAGAACATCAGCACCAAGCATTAAAAGGAGTTTTGTGACTAAACAATAAAAGAAATTTCAAATCTTCTGGGTGTTCATTATAGTCATGAAGTATTCTAGATATGTATTACATAATCACTCTAGGTTTTGCATATTAAGCTTTATTTTATCTTATTTTTTTGCTTCTTTGTGTGTCTGGAAAATCCTCTCTGATCACTTTACAGAAATTAGGCTCAGATATATTGCTGTTAATGTGTATTGATGATGCATATTAGGTGTGTGCTAGTAAGTGGGAGCACAGCATGGCAGGGAAAAGCAGGGAAAATCTGCTATTCTATACGTCAGGTGTGCCGAGTCAGTGAGGCTTAGCTTTGCTGGGGACCAGCAGGACTTTTCATGGTCCAGTTGTCAGTTGCATATCAGTTACAGCAAATCAGTAAAACAAATGAGTTGTTAAAACCTCAAGTTCCGCCACGATGCCAAACCACCCCAGGCTAATTCTTGAAGTCATCTTTTGCATGTAGGATTATTTCTCTAAAGCATTAAAAAAAAAGACATTTTTAAAAATCTGAACAAATCTTTTCCTATCTTTAAAGCCTACCATACACTAAAGCTCTATAGGCACATTAGATACATTTTGTTACTTTAATAATAATAATAATAATAATAATAATAATAATAATTTGTTAAATAAACACTATTTTTTGTACATTAATTTATGATTATAAAAGTGATTAACTGTGACTATTAGAGCTGGGCCTTCAGTTCGATGGTCAAAACATTGAAAAAAACCGCCTCTAAAATTATGCTAATTACTGCTAGCATACCTATGGAATTCTAGCACACACACTTTTTTAAAAACCATTTTAAGTTAAACATGGACATTTGAAGCTTGTAATAGACATATTAACATACATTGCATCTTGTATGCTTCATTTTTAGAGTAATTCCTTCAGCAAAAAAGTCCTGTTATAGAGTTGCCTTTGTAGAATGCCACTTGTATTCAGCAAGTCAGTTATGTATCTCAGAAGTCTTAAAGATGACTTACATTTTCCCTCACATAATTGGTCCCACTCATTGAAAATCAAAACATGGCTGATTGGTTCAGTGTCACTGGTTGGTTCAAATATTGGTTAATCTGACAAGTTCAGTGCTTGAAGCAGTGAGATGTCTACCTAAATATCACAGAGAAAAATTATTGTGACTGGATAATATTCCATTGGGTATTTCAAGAATTTGATCCAATCAAAAATTAATAAGGAAATAAAACTGGTACTTCATTAGTTACTGACTTTTTCAGACATTATTTTATTGAAAATTAAAATGAATTCAAAAGTTTATACATATTTCCAACCTCTTTTTATCCCCTAGAAAGACACAGGCTGTTTTTGTTACCATCCCTTTGAGACTCATGTACGTAAATGATCATCGTTCTGACTGGATGCACTATATTTGAAAGACAATCTAGAACCTCCTTGTAATTTCAACATAAAAATATGGGCCAAAGAATTATTCGAAACAGGCAGCTTAATGGCAGGAAAATTTGATCTTCTGTGTTACTGGCCCCTTAAATACATGTGATCCAGTCAATAAAGGACATTTCAACGGTCCTGGCACCACTAATTAACACCAAAGTCTTTTTTTTTTTCCTTGGTTATGGAGGGAAGTCAGGCCCTATTGAGGCTGTGATGCTCTGGTTTGATTAATTGCAGTAAATAATGCAAGATGAGGCCTTGTCGCTGTCTCACCACACCTGTGAGCAGCCTGCCATATTGCAAAGACTGACATGAGGAAGCAAACATCTGGTCCCTGGCTTTTCTCTCTCACCCTTGCAGTCTTACTCTGATGTGCCAATGTGCGCACGTGTGCGATCGTTTGAGGCTGTGCTGCTGCAGGTCGAGACTTCCGAGCTACGAGGTGTCTGCTGAAGTGGAGTTATTAACATGAGTGCTCTTCTACATCTGCTCATCATTGAACAGACACCTTACTAATAGTAACTTACTATTATGTTTAATGGAGGCATGCATGTCTAGTTTAGGTACTATAAAAATGAAGGCCCTGTAGCAGGCCTCAAACTGACAAACATCCTGAACAGTACTATTAATACTGTAATACTGTAATATTAACTGCTTAAACTATGCTGTCCTTACTGATTAGAGGTAGAAGAAAAAGTCAAAATATCAATTAATCGGAATATTTGTCGACACAATATTGATACAGTGGCACCAAGTATCGATGTTGATTTATATACTTTTTGTTTATTTAATATATTTTTATTTTGGTACATACATCTACTCTGATAAAATTGTTTCAGCAGTAGTAATAATATTGTGTCATCAATGCAGGGGATGGAGGTTCAGAAGTGATAGCAGCTAGAAAGGCAATAATCTCAGTTTAAGTAATAATTCCCTTAATTCACCTAATGAACATAAGCTGTGCTGGCGCACTGACCTCAGCTCAGGACATCCAGGTTATGTAATAATGTAAACCCCCAGCATCTTTTCTCTCACTTAGCAGGGAACATACGGTGCTACACAGAGAGTGAGAGGGCACAGCCATGCGACTTGTAGCGGAAATTCCAAAAAAGATCACAAGTCTGAAGTTATGGCACAGTGCCCATTTAGACCCATTGATGGTGGGCATGGTGGCGTGATGCTTTCCAAGACCCTATGCCCTAATGACACCCTGACATCAGAGGGTTAAGCGCTTTAGCTTTTTGGCTTCAGGAGAGGATGCCGACCCCTCTCGTCTTACAATGCCCCGATCTGAGAGGACAGGGGGCTAAAAGGCTCATTAGGACCCAAACAGATGGCCTTCGCCAGTTCTGAAAATGGGAACCACAATTCATCTCCATTTGATCTACAGGAGGAAAGGGATTTGTATGCAAAGTGAAGACAGTACAGTTTGAAACAGGGCCATGCAGTATAACAGCCCAAGAGCACAACCAATATGGCCTTGGAGCACTGTGGGGGTAATGTAGTCCAAAGCAATATATTACACAAATATATTACATGCATTTAAACATGAATTTAGTTTACATATGGTCACTGTCAGAACAATACCTTCTCCAAAGAGGCATCTCCAAAAACATAACTTCATGGAAGTTAAAAAAAAAAAAACCTTTCTTTTAATGCAAGTAAGTCATTTTGGACTATTTGTATTGATCCATTCATCATGAATTTTTGATGTGTGAAGGGCAGCTGGCATTGTCAAACTGAATAAAAAAGGGAAACAAACGTAAACATGGCATTGTGTTAGTGCACAATTTGCTGAGTTTAACACATTCAAAAAATAAACCATAACATCTAAAACATGCTGTAACTTTTCCACAGGCCACATTTTATAATAATATCAGAAAATGAACATTAATTTAAAACATGCAATTTTGGTCTCTGTAGTGGATGTACTTATTTTCACTCAGGAAATCAAATGTAATATTCTCTGGGTGTCAAAACTTTTGCAGACCGCTGTGTATTACCTGTGCGTGCCTTCTGCACATTGCACACCACAGAAATGAGCAAGGAGGATGAGAGTGGATGTGCTGAGTGGACATGTTCTTATTATTTTGAATTTAGTGGCACAGAGTTGTGTGGATCAGAGTAACTTGAAAGCACTGAATAATAATATTACTTTTTTCAAGCAGTACAATTTGAGAGTAGTAATGAGTAATTTGTAATGGACTTCTGTTTTGATTAACTACCAACACTGCCTTGCAACGTGCAAATAGACCTTAAAGATCCATTAGTGATAGACACAATATTCACTTGCATCACTTTCACTGTAACCACCATTTTTCTGCTCACAGAAATACTTATTTGACCAGTGGGGAAAAAAAGGTCAGCAGATGCTTCTGCAAAGAAAGAAAACATGTTTTTCCTGCATGTGTGTACTTTGTCTTAAACGCTTTAGCTCTCCTCGCAGCCCTTCAGGGTGAAAACTTTGGTCCAACTTCGTGTCATGTCCTCTCCTTGTTTTGCCGGGGTACTTCCTGCCTGCAGAGGAAGTTAATCAGCTCTTTAGCCTCTCAGCAGCCTCTCTATAAGTGCCCTCAGGCTGTGAAGAGGGGTCAGGGCACGCGGTCAAGACCCCCCTCCCGCCGAGTTTTGTATTTGGGGCGAATAGCTAAGATAGCACAGTGGGCTGCAAACATACACCCCAGTGGTGATGGGCTGGCAATGTCCTTGTCTGGACAATTCTCAGAGGGCAGCGGCCAACCCCAGCTCGACGCTGACCCATAGGGATTACTGTTCAGCTGCAGATGTGTGTGCGTGTGTGTGTGTGTGCACGCGTGCATATATATGTGTGTCTGTATTTGGTGACATCTGTGTTGATGCTCCAGCATCCCTCCCAGCAGGGCGGTAATCTGTAGGGCGTAGAGGTGGCATGACCACCTGCGATGGTGTACATGAAATTGTTTCACTGCAAATCAAAGAAAAAATGGAAATCTAAAATTACTGTGAAAAACCAACCCGTATCTATTCAGCTTAATTTACATTAACCATTACAAGGTAGTGTCATTTTTCAAAACACTTTTTAAATGTAATTGTGTAATTACACACTTAATTACCTTTCAAGTCTGAACTTCCAGCTGTTCATCCAGAAATTACAAAAACATGGCAAAAATAATATAGTGGAGAATATTTTTTTCATATTTTAACAAAATGAAGGGTAGAATGGGTGGGGAGGACAGCAGTGTAGTTTTGCCTGGATAGAGGAGCAGGAAAAAGTCAGATTATCTGTGTTTGGAGCATTGTTGGATTGTCAGTGTAGGAGCGTTACTATTCTCTAATTCTCCCCACTTTGATCATAATAGCCCTGTTTCAATTACACCACCTCTGAAAGGCCAGCATGATAAAGCAAGGTTTGAGAGGCAGTTAGGGAGTCAGGAATCAGTCAGTAAAGAGCAACATATGTGTTACTGTAACTGTATGGTAAAGTAAGATTTGTGTCTGAGCTTTTTGAAAAAGGAGAGGAATTTTAAATATGGAAAAGAACATATATTAAATACATATGATCTCATTTGATGCTTCCTTTCATGAATTTTTGCCTACATACAGTGAGCCTGAGCGCTGTTGCTGAAGATGAAGAAAAAGGCAATTTTGATGATTTACCAGAAAGCGATGTTCCACACTCACTACGGTAGAGAATGCCCCAAAATTCAAACTTCACTGCTGACCCAGAATGGCAGAACAGCCTTCCAAGGTCAGATAAGAACAAGCAGTTCTTTTTAGAAGACATTCCAGAAGTCATCATAGATCTGTCAAATCTATATGATATGCAATGTGATGCCAACACATGGCCAAATGTACTTCCTTGTGATATACTTCTCTTAGCTGGCTCTGATGGTGTCCCACACAACTTTGAGATCTACTCAGGGAGAGCTGAACAGTCCCTGGACCCAGCAGATGTGAGAGCAAGTGGCTGTACCCAAGAATACAAACTATAAGATCTTTACTATAGTCCCTCTTGCACTCATGCTGGGTCAACAGGGGATACACTCTATTGGTACTGTTCGCAGCAACATGATGTGTGATAAAGAGCTGAAGAAAAGAGGACGAGGATATTTTCAAGAGAAAGCTGCCATGGTTGGAGTAACCAACTTGCGTGTAGTGAAGTGGTATGATCACCACTCTGTGACCGTGCTAAGTGATTATACTGGAGCACATCCGATCACAGAGGCTGAGAGGGGGGACGGCAAGCAAAAGTTGATGATCAAAGTCCCTTGCCCTGCCGTGCCGCACAGGATCAAAATCAGGTTGAAAAAGCCGTACCACTCTCTGGGGTCCACTTCCTGGATACATTTACGGCATTTAGCACACACTTTTATCCAAAGCGACTTCCATTCCCTAACTACAGGGGACAGTCTCCCTGGAGCAACTTAGGGTTAAGGGTCTTGCTCAGGAACCCAGTGGTGGTGCTGAAGGTAAGATTCGAACCCATGACCTCTCAGTCCAGAGGCAAGTATCCTATCCACTAGGGCATCACCATCCCTGGAAGCATACAATCTCTGTGACTACCTGGCTACTCCACAGAAGAGATTATGGCAGCACTGGCATGAAAAAGGATGAACAAATGTGGGTATATACATTTAAGTCTCTAGGCCTTTGCAAAAGCGGAAATCGTCTTGAGCACAAAAGAGGTCCCAGTTCAACAGTTGCTGGCGAGTTTGAGGTGAAGAAGAGGAGAGGACCTGAGGCAGTCATACCAATCTCAGAGTTGTGTCTGGATGCCACAGCCCACTGGATAGCTGTGGCTGACAAGAAGGGGAGATGCAGGGTACCAGGATGCTAAGGCGCAAGAAAAGCAAAATGCCAGAAATGTGACGTTCACCTCTGTTTCATAACCGTCAGAAACTGCTATAATGAAAATATTATATAATACATATATTGTTTGTTTTCGCCTTATTTCACTAAGTATATGTCCTATGGAAACCCTAAGGCAACAAACTAATATCAGGTTTGAGGGGGTGGAGATTAGAAAAGTGATTGATATTTAATCTTATGTCTACTTCTTTAGCATTATTACTTGTCCTCAAATACAAGAGTAAAAGTGAAAAAAGACTCTAAAACCTCATTACTATATAAATCTGCTTTGTGTATTGGCTCAAAGAAAACAAAAGAAAAAGCTTAAGTGTTCTGTATTCTATAGGCTTTGTGGACTTGTACAGTCATATTGTAAAACATTTCTATTACAACAAAAATACACTTCAGCATAAGCTGGAAAGGTTTTTTGCGTTAGTGCAGTCGCAGTAATTATTTCATTCACGAGAGGCAAATCGCTTCATGACATGGATTTGCATTTCATTTGTTCCCTACAAAGAGTGGATTAGGAATTCTGAAACTGAGACCTGTTCTTTTCAACCCGTGATGATTTCTAACATATGCTTTGAGGGAAATATGTGGAAAAT
>JBBPCZ010000001.1:36586752-36603654 GCA_037974445.1 Brycinus macrolepidotus | reverse complement strand
CATATAGTATAGTATGATAGTATAGTAATATTACAATAACCGTAATATTATAATACTATTTGCAGTTTTATATTGTAGTAAGTTATCTGGCTCACCACTTTTGAAATGTGAGGTGTTAATCTCAGTAAAACTTCTTTCTCAATGTTCTAGATCTTTCTCAATCAATAAGAATCATCTCTAGCTCTGTTCATTATTTTTGAACTTATCTAAGCATTTCTTTACGCATTACTTTCGTCAGACTTATTACTACCTTATTAACATTTGTTGAAAGTAATACATTTAAAGAGAATAATATGCATATCTCTGAAACTATTTGGTTTTACATGACTGAAAATACTAATTCCAGACTTCTCAATGGTAATTCCAAACATCTGAACAGTACACAATACAGAGCCACAATCACACCAAAACATCTTATTTAAGAAGTGGTACCCTTATAGAAAGAGAATAAAATGTTATTAACTTAAAGTAAATGTTGGCGTAAATCATACATGGCTTGGATCCACCTAATTGTGAAAATTCAAGCAATCAAAAAAAAAAAAAAAAAGGAAGAAAAACTCTCTCATCATCCTGGAAATTAGTTTTTAAAGAAAAATCATAAAACCAATATAGTGCTGAGCTCTTTATGGCCCTGCAGTTCATTATAAAATTACAGATCATCCACATGACTTGGAGCAGCTGATCCTCTGCACTTTCCAAATCAGACCAGCCCGGGTTTATGACGCGTATGACTATCGGAATGTCATTACCGTATTACTGTATACAGAATTATAGCACAGCCTCAGGGACCGATTGTAGGAGGAGGTTAATTCAGAAGGCCAGAGTGTCCCCAGCCCTTTTCTGACATGATGATAGGAGAAGGAGGGGGGCAATGTTTATTCCCTTCTCAATTACACCTTCATCAGCATCATATCCCCACTTAGCTGACAATTGCATAAAGCATGCAGAACGAGATGGTGCTGTGCAAGGGACGGGCACGTATGTCTTAATTGCCACTTTATTTCATTTCTTCCTCCCTCTCTGTCTCTCTCTTTCTCTCTGTCTCTGTCTCTCATTTCAAAGCAGTGCGATATATTGATTCGTCTTCTCTTGTCCCCTTTAAAGATGGAATAGCAAATGAACGCAGAGGCAGGAGATTTCATGCTAGCAGTGCGGTCCGAGGGGCGGAGGGATTATGATGATTTCATTAGTCCCTCCTTGGTGATTTGGTCTGAAAATCCCGAGCTTTGCTCTGACAGAAATGCTTCCTCGTTTTAATTTCTCAGGTGGATCACGGAGGGTAGGATGATCTGGACGGGTCGAATAGGGAGACCAGACAAAAACTCGGTGCGTTTTGACCACAGCTAGATTTACTAGAGTCACAAAAAGGGAAAAAGTCCAAGGAAAATCTCATAGAACCACAGAAAATCTCATGAAAATGGAACCAACCTTTAGTAGATGCTCCATAATCTAATAAATGGTTATAATATTAATAAAAAAACATGTTTTTTCCATTCAGATATTTCTTTAAAAAAATGCACTAATAAGCTGTCATACATAAAGGTAAATAAATGGGTCTTGGTTCTAGAAAAAACCTCTAAATGGTTTAGAACCAGCTATATATATATCTCATAAGTTCTTATATGGCTCCAAAAATTTATTTCAGCACCTTTAGATTTTACAATCTACATTAATTTCCATTTTTGACATACCGGAAGTCTATGTGATACATTTGACTCTATGCAATGTTTTTAAGACTAATTATGATGTTAAACATGATATTATGTCGGTAAAAAACAAAATGTGACCTTGTAACGTAGAGTCAAATGAAGAGGTACGCATGGCACCTCTGTTCCAGTGACAGCTGTGTAATGTGTGTGAGAGTGGCGTTTGGTGGGAAGGACTGACACTTGTATTTACTGCTTTTCGCCTCTTTCCTATAATCCACGCGCCTCGCATTTATCATCAGCCGATCAATTGTCCACGCTGCAGTTAATATTTTGTCATGGATAAATCATTTATCAGCCTTTACGAGCGAGTGATTGATGCGTTTTCGTGCCGGGACCATCTCGGAATGCTCAGAAAGAGAGAGAGAGAGAGAGAGAGAGAGAGAGAGAGAGAGAGAGAGAGAGAAAGAGGGAAAGAGAGAAAGAGAAAGGGGAAAAAATGGATTGAATGTTCTGGAGCACACAGAAATATAGTAACTAAAAAATTCTGCAGCTGCATCACTGTTGTCAAAGCCAGTACGTAACTTGTTTGTGTGTGTGTGTGTGTGTGCGTGTGCGTGTGTGTGTGTGTGTGCCAGTGCACAGTCAGAGCAGAGTGTAGCATCTGACTGTCAGCCGTATGACATGCTATGAGTGGCCTCTGCTGGCTAACTGAGGGCAGCATAAGTCACACTACACTGGTGTATCCACACACACACACACACACACACACACTTAAACACACACAGAGTCTCTTTTCACACATGCTACATGTCCCAACTTTCACCAGTGCTCCAGTCAAGCTACATTTTGGGGGCGTCTACTACACCACCTCTTTATGCATTAATTCCTGCATCTGCAACACACACACACACACACACACACCGTCCACCCCATCTCATTCACTCCCTGACCAAACAACAAAAGAGAACCCTCTCTTCTCCTCCCATATAAACGTCTGTTTTGTGCATGGCGGCTGGAGCTCCATAAGGCAGGCACAACTAAAAAAGGAGCCACCGCCATGGCGGTCTTTCACGAGAAGACCCTCTCTTTTGATTGGTGGTATAAAAACAGGGAGCGGATATATTGATGCGGATGAATGACAGTAAAGACACAGAGGAGATTCTCGGGGGAGCTTTTGGCCAGAAATAATCAATAGCGCCACAAAACAGGAGGATTTATCAGAGGCTCACTTTCCTCTCCTTCTGCGTTTGCAAGACATAAACGGCAATGCACAACTTTTAATGCTTTAATGGAACTTGTTCACTGATGACTTGAAAGAACAGCCGAGGGGCACAAAGTCAGAAGAAAAGACGTCATTCAACAGCAACACAAAAGCAAAACAACAGAAAATGAAATATGTATTTAGTGAAATCCATATTACACTTGTGCTGGTAGTCAAAATAATGCATCTTACAACTTGAGGTAATAATAAGTAATAAGTAATATGAGTAAAATATAAGTAAAATGAGTCCCTCCCACAATAAATACACAATGTAAAACTGAAAAACCCCTAAATGTCTTGTATTTTAACTTAAAGTAGATGGTTAGATGGTTAACATACACTGGTAAAAATGGCATGCTGGCCATAAGCTAAAAAAACACACAAATTCTAAATTATTTTATTCTGTGGAACAGAATAAAACTGAGATATTCAAGTGAAAGAATCACATACTTGCTTATAAAATATTTTTAGATCCAACACCATAAAAAGACAAGAAAAAATTTTAGTAACATCTAAATGAATAACATTTAATTCCCTAAAATAATTTGTTACTAAAAATGAACTAGCATAAACCTTCATGATTAATATTAATAAACTAAAACCTTAAACAATATATTTTGAACAAAGGTTAGGTATGTTATTGTACCAGAGCAATCGAAAGAGGGTACTAATATTGCAATAGGCAACTACTGGATTATAAAATATATTTTTTGATCCTATAATGTGAGCATGGGCAAAACCTGTACTTGTAAAAGTTATTTAAGCTTATTTTTAACTCTATTTTTAAATCTTAACTGTAGAGTCTCCAAAAATTGTGCAGTGGTTGAAAGTGTGGCAAAATCAGTGACTGTAATATGACCTTGGACTGTGCCTTTGTGACCTGAAAACTCCCTTTTTTCCCACTCATTGAATTTCACATCAGATATCAAAGCCTTATATGCGCGGTCTCACGCTCTGTTCAATAGCTCATGCTTATAACGGTGAGGAACATGAGTCAAAGATACACTGTCACGCTGTCTGAGCAGTTTACAGTTTTAGCGTGACAGAGGCAGCAGCACCAGTAACCGTCTCATCCATTCTCTGTACATAACTTACTGTACTCATGCTGCAATCCAGCCCGCTGCCTCTTTTGCTGGGCCGCTAAAGGGGAATAAGTCCACTGACTAGATGCTTTACATACGGAGTTATATGGACCATTAGTGTAATACGAAACCTTTGAGGCAGAGGGGGGCTGACCAAGCATGAGGACACAATAAATAATGTCAAACTGCATTAATCATATGGCATGCGGCTAGAGCAAATAGAAAAACCAATCCATTCACAACGTGTGGCCTTTATTTAATATATATGATATATATATATATTTTTTTATTTCATTTGTTGTATTTTAATTTTTCAGTAGTATTTTTTTATTTATTTAAAAAATATACATTTAATATATCAGTCAATACATCAACCATTAAAATATGTTTAAACGTCATTGAATATATAATATGTAATATAATGCCCTCTTCAGATGGGACAAAACCTTCATCTTCTTTTTACTTTTTTTTTATTTCTTGATGAATTGGCCAATAGAAGTGGTCCAACATGTTTCTTCTCCTGTAAAGTTATTTTGGAAATATGAGGTTATGTATTATCTCATTCTAATAACAAATTTTTATTAAAATGTGGAGTAAAAATTCTACTCTCATGAAAAATACGCCCAGTCAAATAAAGCAACTATCAAAACAACAGATGGACATAAACAGATGACACAGCAAAAAATAAAATATATTATCAGTAACTATTCTTCATCATGCTGCTAAGAGTTGGCATTAGTAAAAAAAAAAAAAACCTTTCCTCTTATTAAGGTGCACAGAGCAGACTGGATTTTACCAGCATGCCAAGCGTGAATCACCTTCACTCATGTCAGTGACAGAGCTGTTTCATGCACTAGTCATGTAAATGCTGGCAGATCGCGTGCCAGCACTCTACTGATGGATCTCATGAGTGCCTGGCACTGCTTAATTAGCAGGTTGTGTTAACATGGCAGCAGGTGAAGAGCATATTGCACTTGGAGCGTTTCACCGCTAGCTACCATAGAAACATGGGCCAACAAGGATGTTATAAATGTACTAAAGCTAGTAAGAACTTTGACAGCTTGTGATTATTACACATGATTTATACTTCTAAATTACCATAATACTGATGTTCTTTATTGTGACGCGTCAATCTTAAACAGAAATGCCAAATATGCCACTGAAGAACCCCTCCAGAACCTTTCAGCGGATGGTTCTTTAAAGAGCCATTTTTGTAGTGTGGAGAACCTCTTTGACATATAGAATGTAACTCCACAAAATAGGTACAGGTTCTATACCATTAAATATACTTTCTAGAAGTTCATCCCAAGATGTTGAGTGTACATACACCCACCCAAGGCACATTGATGTGTGTGGGGAGCGAATGGTAGCCCATCTGGTCTGATCCCACCGAACAGCTACTATAAGACAAACTGCTGAAAAAGTTAATGCTGGCTATGAAAGGTATCAGAATACACAGTGCATCACAGCTTGTGGCATGAGAGTGCCCATGGTCAGAGTGGCCATGCTAACCCTTGTTCACAGCGAAAAGTGCCTATAATGGGCACACAAGCTTCAGAACGTGACCATGGAGCTTAACCATGAAAGAAAGTGGTCTGGTGTGATGATTCATGTTTTCTTTTACACTAAGCATGTGCATCACGTACCTGGGGAAGAGAGGGAACCAGGACCCACTACTGGAAGAAAGCAAGCCAGCACAGGCAGTGTAATGCTCTGGGCAATATTCTGCTGGGAAACCACTGGTACTGGAATTCATGTGGATGTTCTTTTGACTCTTACCTAAATATTTTTGCAGACCAAATATACCCCTTCATGGCAATGGTATTCCCTTAATGGTGGTCGCTTCTTTCAGCATAATAATGTTCCCTGCCATTATGCAAAATTAGTTAAGGAATGATTTAAGGAACAAAGACTTCAAAATCCTCAGATCTCAATCCGATCAAGCATCGGCAGGATGTATCCTTTAAGTCTTGTAAATTGCAAAGTGGATTGAATTGGATTAGTACCTGATGCCATCTTTTCCCCAGGTAAGTGATGTACACATACTCAGTCATCCAGGTTAAGTAAAGGAAAATGTGATTCATAAGACCAGACCAACTTCTTCCATTGTTCCATTGTCCAGCTCTGATGCTCACATAACAATGGTAGGAGATTCAGGGGTGGACAGGGTCAGCATGCACACTCTGACTGGTTTGAAGTTATGCAACCCCAAATGCAGCAAGTTGTGATGCAAGGTGTTCTGATACCTTTCTGCCACAGCCAACATGAATATTTTCAACAGTTTGTGCTACAATAGGACCAGACAAGCTAGTCATCTCTCCCCATGCACATCACTGGTTGTCCACCCTTGGACCACTTCTGGTAAGTACTAACCCCTGCATGACTGGAACACTCCAAAAGTTTTGAAAATGCTTTGACCCAGTCATCTAGTAATCTAAAATTTGGCCTTTTTCAAAGTGGCTTAGATCCTTATATCTGCTTCCGACACACCAACTTCAAGAACTAACTGTTCACTTGCTGCCTAATATATCTTACCTCTTGATTATCTTCATTATCTTATTACGATCACTATTCACTTCACCTGTCAGTGGTTTAGTGGTTTTAATGTTTTGGCTGATCGGTATATATATATATATATATAGAGAGAGAGAGAGAGAGAGAGAGAGGGGGAGAGCAATAGAATAGAGAAGCAGAAGTATATGCAGAAGTTAGAAGAGGGTGAGATAAGAAAGGCGGGCAGAGAAAGGCTGGGCAAAGAAGCGAAAGAGAGAGAGAAAGGGGAAGTGAGCAAGCGCAGAGAACCCAACATTCAAGGGGGAGTTTGGGGCTGGACAATGATGAAAAGTCCATATGTTACAGTGCCACCATAAATTATGTGGAAACGTATGGTAAGGCCACCAAAGGGGCTTCCAAAAATAGGCCACGGAACAAGCCTCTGACTGCGCTGAAACAAATTGCCTGCTTTTTCAGCTGGAGAGATCCGCAGCTCCTGACATCCCTGTTTACACGGCCCATCCGAGCCCAGAGAGCGAGAGGGAGGGAGAAAGAGACGGGCCATCGACCGATCCTGCTCCGACGCCCTCTCACCCACGCAACCATCTGCATGAGGGAGGCGAAGATTTATTATAGCACTCCGCACTGCGAAGAGAGGAGGCACGCCAGGGTCCAAGCACATGACCAGCAGGTCACTGATGAGACCCGGTGTCGGGAGGTTATAGCAACTGCTACGCTAACTTTGAGAGTCTATTACTCACATTATTGACCAAAGAAAATCTAAGCGTATTCCAGATGAAGTCATGTAGGGACTGTTTCAGTGATAAGAGAAGCAGGCGTTTCTTCTTCCACAGCTAAAAAGGCAGATTATTTCACTTTGAGTAAATCATGATTAAGGAGATGTTAACTTCCCAAAGCTTTGTGAAAGGTTGCAATTTTCACCTGAAGTTTTTTTTTTTTTTTCTACAGCATTTTTACTCTTTTGGTCTGTGATTTTTTTGTCAGATGTGCAGAATCTGTTTATACAGAATGTAAACCTAAAGCAGTCCAGTACAACACACTGTATAATATTCAATTAGCCAATAAATCAACTTTTAAAGGTAAAATAATTCAAATTCAACCATTAAACTACCACTGCAACAATATCCTATACTTTGGTACTAATATTAGTGGTTTAGTACTTCTTTGGTACTAATATTTTGCTCTGAAAGTTCACTGTTTATTTCTGCCAACCTAGTGGCAGATGTATCACAACAAGTCATAAATAATAAAAAAAAAGTAATAATAAAAATTAATGTAGCCTGTATTAATGTACAAACATCAATATAACATGATATTCAGGGTGGAAGAGTGAAGAGTCATTCTACTCACAGGGAAACACTTAGAGTTGGACAAAACATTCTTGTGCTGCTGTATATGGCAGGCGGTCTGATAAAACTGCAATATATAGCTGCTTTATAACAGACACCCTACTTTAACTGCAAAGTTACATTGCCTGCCCACTCCTGTTGCACCAGTGCAGGCTGAACTAATACATCTGCACATAAAGACAAAAGTTAAAATAATAACAATATGTACAATGTGTCTAAACTGGTATGAAGAAAGCATGTTGCTGTAGAAAAAAGAGAAGAACTGATGAAAAATAAGAATAAAAATCTAAAAAAACTTTAAAAACTAAAAAAATCACCAAAGTGTGACAACTGAGAATAAGTCAACAAATGTTTAACAAAAACTACTGAGGTCGGTTTCATTTTTGAGCGTATAAAATGACTATATTACTGGGCAATATTAGTTATCAAGGACTGATCACAAATTTTTTCATTCCATTCTTTGAAAGTGCCAGGCAGTGCTACTAAGAGAATCGGAGTAGTTCTGTTACTTTAGTAATACAGGGTCTACTCTGGTCCATGTGGTTTGTGTGTGTCCCACTCTGTGGACGATATCATCTTGAGGTATGACGGACAGTTCCAGTCAGAGAACTAGCCATAAGAGGGCGGGTGGAAAGGTGGGGAGGGAGGAAAAAAATCCCATTTACGGTGTGCCAGATGGGACTGGCTGGACGCTCCAGTGCAAACAACACATCCTTCTTTCGGGCCTGCGTGTCCGGCTCACCTTAGTGCGCGGCCTGCCAGGCAATGATGGATCAGGAACGGCCGGCGTAAGTGGGTGACACCGGCTGCCTTGTTATAGCTGCCAGTCTTCTCCCTGCTTCCTGTCATTATTACATGGCAAGATTTATTTGCGTTTGGAGTGGTGCGCCGGGGCGCCGGCCATTTGCTATTCATCACTTGGGCCTTTCGCTGGAGCAGCCGCACATGGCCAGCAGTGGCGGTCGTAATTGCTGGCGTCACCCAGCTGTGGAAATGATGAGGAGGGGGTTGTCCGCTGGGGTCACACCCCTGCCCCATCCAGCCTGCTGGCCAGGGGACTGTCCACTTCACTCACATGGGTTATTCTTTCCATCTCCCATTCTCACTGCCACAGACAACCACTACAAACCAGGAAAGGGCATTTGGTTTCAAATTAAAGTTGGTAGAGTTATTATGACTTAGTTTTGCTATACGTTTCAAATGTGTTTGCCCAGTAACAATTACAGTCAGCAATTATATTAATATTTGGTTTACAATCTGTATCAACAGGCTGCACTTTTAACTTTTTCTGTTCGTTTCAATGCCAAGAAATGACAGTTTTTTAATTTACTTTATAATGAAAGGTTTGCTAGCTCTCATTCTATAGATTACCACAGCAGTGAACTATAAATTAAAATGATAAAATCTTTTCATTCACAGACAAATTGTGATGAATAGAAAGTTTAGTACTTGTCCACTTGCTTCAAATACACTATGGTTTTGTTATTTTGTGGCAGTAAGGGTTAAACGAGCACTACAAATCACAGCTTATAATACAACAGCTAGAACACAAAATACTATAATTGCAGATCTATACCTCATTGATTTTGTGATTTATTTATGTAAAATGTTTTAGGCATATGTAGTTTTACACTTCACTAGATAATCTACAGATTCGTAAGTCTATATACATATATACAATTATGAAGTAACTGCTAAAACGTGTGTTCCAACAGCTGCACCCACCCTTACTGGAGACCATGCCTGACTTCAACTCTGAACTCCTTCAAAAAGTGTTTCCATCGACCCTATGGACAATGCAGCACAAAAAAAGAGTAACAAGGTGGGACTTTTAATTAACCTAGAACTTTGATCAGATGTTATGTAAAAGAACCAGGTGACTTAAGAAGACAGTTGTGTCCTACATAGGAAAAAAAAACGAGCCTTGCATTTAGATTGCGGGCTGGGTAATTAGACCAGCACGGTGTAATAGTAGGACAAGGCCGCTGTGGAAAATTAACTCTGCTCCATTTGCAATTCACGACACACCATTCCACTGAGCTTCGGACGCACTGCTCTCCAGCTGCCGGGACCCCCTTCAACTGTGCGACTGTTGACAGCTGACATCACGGCTCCTCCAGCCACTAATCGGTGTGGCTTAAAATCATCTGTAACAAAGTTATTTTCTACCCTCACTCTCCCATAGCCCCACTAAACAAGCTTTTTTTTCTGGAGATATTCTAGGCCCTTGTCTCTCAGAGATAAACAAACAATTCTGACACAACAAACAACAAGATGGGGGAGGGGGTCAAACTTCTCATAGGAAGCTTCTCACAAATGTGTTTATTTACACTATAAATCATCACAATTAAACATCATAACTAGGCCATCATAATTAATTGGCCTAGAGAGAGTTGGTGTGACAGGCAGGCAAAGTGAATCGACTCTATCCACATGGCTCCATTAATCTGCACCCAGCGCTGTAGTTACAGGCAGCTGGTACACAGTACAGGGGAAAAACAGGTATGTGTGTCAGCAGGCATGCTGAAAGACACTTGCTATTTGGCAATTACAATCTGCCACGAAAGCTTGTACGGCACTTTTTAGTTACTGACATCAGTAGGCTATGCTGTAAAATACTGAATTCTGTGGCTAAAATTACATTTGCAGGTAACCAGACGTGCTGTAATATATGATAAGATATACCACTATTTGAACACACACTATTATTATCATGGACAAAAGTATCACTGCATTTTAGTCAAATAAGTTGCAGTTTTACCAGAGACTTGAACCACAGAGTAGCTGTGATCCAGTGCTGTAACACTGCAATGCCATGCTTTACTTGATATACAGCTAGTTTTGTGTTCTTTCAGTTTGAGCACCTTTACAGTTCATGGTTAAGTTTTCAGTGCTATCCTTCCATACTCAAAGTGCATGCTACAGGGTTTACCAACTTGTAAAATCCAGGGGAAACCAAAGACAAGATATCCATTAACCTGCCAATAAACCATCAGGGATTTTTTCCCCTAAACACAGCATAACCACCAACATATGATCACTATTAAATGACACCCACAACACAATATCATAATATTTCTTAATAAAACATCAGATAAATTTCATGATATTAAATTATATCTGCAGATAACACATTGCTTCTGTTTTTACGGTCTTTTTGCTAATGTACTACAATATAACTGTACAATTAATCATGTGGTGCATTACATTTGACATTTTGTGTTCTGTATTGACAGGTTCCAATCGATACTTCCTTCTATTTGTCTTTCAACATTCTTCCATTTGTTCTAGAAATGACAAGGTAAGAAATGCAAAGGAGTTTTTGTCATGGTAACTTTTCACCAAATTTAAATCAAACTAAAATCTTTCTTTTACTCAAAGAAAAGGGATATCTGTTAAAGGTTTACAATCCGTCCAAAATTTCTCTGCTTGTTTCAAAGAACTAGTGAGAAAGTCAGATTGCATCACATGTTTATTTTCGGTGGCAATAACAGACTACTGACGCTGTTTTTTTTTTTCCAGTAACACACAGAAAGTGAATTATATATTAGCCTACACTAAGCGTCGCTCACTTCCTCAAAGTCTCAAAGATAGACAGATCATGTCCGTCCTTCAAAGCCCTCACATGTTCTTTCCCCATGCTAATGAATGCCCTGTGTTTTGTGACACACACACACACACACACACACACACACACACACACACACACACACACCACTTTCAATCGCTGCCATCTCATTGTGTCCTTATCCCTTAGATGTCCTCTCCTTCTTTCTGTCCTGGCATTGTGTCTCTGATTAAACTGAACGTGGCAGCCGCCGAACGTTTCTGTGCGCTTCTCTCTTGCTTTTCTCTTTCTCCTAATGACCCCAACGCTGCATTGTTGTGCAGCAGCTGGAGAAAGTTGCATTTAAAGCAATAAATCTCTGGTTCACTTTCCCAGAAGGTCATTAAGCCTTAAATGCAAAGTGTCACCTAAAAAAAAAAAGAAAGAAAACAAAAAAAAAGAAAGCACACAAAGTTGAAAGTTGCCTTTTTTTCAGGTGGCTAAGGCTTCCATGAGAATGAGTGAGGCGATCACGACACTTGCAAGGGAAGGAAGAGGTCACCTTTATCTGGAAGAATGGATGACCTGTGATATCCATCTTTTGATTGGAGGGAAACAGGTGTGATTGTGCTGTGAATTATTTAAAAAGACATTCTGCAAAGCAAAGGCCGGGAGCCTCTCTCGCATAAACACGGCTACAACTGTTACAAGCTCTTCGGAAAATGATTCTTATATCGCTTTGACCGAAAACAGTTTGTTTGGCAAGGGTAAAAGAACGCTCACCTACATAAATATACACTGACAAGTCATGGATGTGATGTCGCGTTAAAGCACTAAAAAAGTCAAGTGAGGCCAAATAATTTCTTTAAAAAGGATGCATGCAGAGTATATCTAATATTACATTTAAAAAATACAAGCACTAGAATTAGCACACAAAGACCATCATAATTAGCACAGAAAGTTACATGGAGACAAAAATGATGCTGCCTCACAATTTACACACAATGCACCTGCTACTGAACACAAAACAGGCATGTGGGAACTACAGAAGCATGAGTTATTGAAATTAAACTAGAAAAATCTCAGTTTTTCTCAACACGGACATGTAACTGGCTCAAATTTGCAAACACTCTGCTTTAACGTAAATGGTGCTCAAAGCCACAGAGAGGGCAAAGAGATTTATTGGCTTAATTTGCTGACCTCTAGCTTGTGGATCTTGAGGGGCGGCGTGCGAGTAAAGCACTGGGCACTGGTGCGAGAGTGTGTGTGCGTGTGTGGCAGGGGGGTCAAGGTCAGCTCGTTTTAGCTAGGTCAAGTTCAGGTTGCCTATGCTGCCTCTCTTATGCATTCAATTACACAGTCACCTGACACTAAATTAGCATGACAACCTAATTTACCTTTTCACCCCATTTGAGTATGATCTTCCCCAAGCTGAGAGAGAGAGAGAGAGCGAGAGAGAGAGAGAGAGAGAGAGAGAGATACAAAAGGAGGGAGAGAAAGAGAGAGAGAGAGAGAGAGAGAGAGAGAGAGAGTACTCTGTCAGCAAAAAAAAAAAAAAGGAAAAGAAACCTTTTTGCCCCACTGACTCAAGACCAATAACATTTTCCAAACGTCTGACCACATTAATTATTAAAGAATCGGAAAATGGCTTCTATCGGGGCCTTAAGTCTAGGTGCTGTCCCATTAGCCGCCATCAGCTTCGGGGGGAGGCGGTTGTGGCGTGTGCAGTAATGAGTGGACCCTTCACGCCTGCAGGCTGACCTAATGAAGTGATGCTTACTAAGAGCTGCTCTGCACCAGCGGAGCAAAGGAAACGAAACTGGGGGGGAGCAGAAAGAGCTACTGTAAAAAGGGAAATTAAGCTGCCGTATATGGAGCCTGTTCTCACCACTGACCTTGTTACCGGGCCTGGTTGAGGCTGCCCCCATGAGCTACAGTGTTCAAGGAGTAGATGGATCATAATATGAGCGAAGAGATGACTAGTTAATATCGCAGAGTGGCAAGACGTGTTAGATCTTCATGTCCGGGAACTATAGGAACATTTCAGCTGAGGTGCTAACATGGTTCACAGTGAATGAAATACATTTGGTTAGCATGATCACTTGTGCATCATGTGAAATGTTTTCCTTCATTGTTACCATATCTTACATAATATCAAGCAAGTTCCTCTTCATGAGGACTGAAGGTATTTTGTATGAGAAGCCCATTTCAGCATTAAACGACCCAAATTTCTGTTTTTTTTTCCCCTCTGATGTCCACTTATGCTATTTGTGTTGTTTTAAGCACAAATTAATTAATTTTATCACTTTCCAACCTCTCATTATAACTTACGCATTTGCTTAAGGCTTTAATGACATCACAATCAATGGATATAAATGTACATGCACTGTATGAAGAAAGTTTTTTTTCTTTTTTAAATGGGCCCTTTGAACACTAAAAAGAACCAAGCAATGCAATTTCCAGCAGAGATTTAAATGCAAGGAGTCCTAAAAGACAAGAAGATTTCTTTGTACTTCACGTTCATAGGCAGATCCAGAGAAAACTACTGTGCTACATACAAAATGCATTTTGAAAAAGTTATTTCATCGTACCCATTCCAGGAGTGTACGACAAAAGAGTAAATGACCTTGCAAATGAAGAGCTGGTGGTTTTAAAGCCACTTTGTTAGCGACGCAGCGTGGCGTTCTGCACGATTCAATGAACTCGACTCCCCAAAGGAGAAGGTTCTATAGGCAACGGTGTGCATGCAAGCCTGGAGAACAACCCTGGTCGCCCTTCACTCTCCTCACAAGGTAAATGCTCCCATACCCAGCTGTGGATCAGCTATTTTTGGACGGCGCGGTGTCGGCTTTGTTACGAAACTTACTCCCCTGCACAAAGATACAATCAATTCCGTCTTCCTCAGGGCTCTCTCTCTCTCTCTTTCTCTCTCTCCAACTCTTTCTCTCCTCCCCTTTTCAGGTTTGAAATGGAGCGCGCGAGTGCAGGCCGTCCTCCGTCATTGATCAGAAATTCAATTCAAAAGCCTATAAATAAAAACAAATGAGCAGCGCTCACCCTGTCGCCCCTCCCAGAAGGTGCCAGCTGTATGGAGATCAAATCTATAATCCTTCAGCTGCAGACAGCAACGGCTCGGATAATGACCCTGGCCAAATGATTCACATGCAAAAAATTGAATGTCGTGGAATTAAATGAATTTGGTAATAATGGAATGAGCGTCTTAGCTTGAGAGGGGAGACCACTCGCAATTGCTCATATGTGGCTAGCTGCAGAAGAGAGGGTGGGGGGGTAGCTAAGTCTAAATTAAGATGTTTGATGTGAAGTTTCCAATAGGACCTTGACATAACTGTTGACCTACTCATGGCACGATCACAGTGGGCAAGGATTTGAAATTCTATTAGAATTACCAATGGAAAAAAGAAGTCAAGGAGTCATCGGGAAAGCAAATCTATACCTCTACTCTATCAGCCAATTACTGCTGTTAAAGTAGAATTAGATGGGTATTGACAATGAGAAAGGGGGATAGGACTAGGTTGACAGGGCCACTGCGCTCAGGGGAGGGGGCGGGGGGCGAGAGAGCAAGAGAGAGAAAGAATTAAACCAAATGGGTATTTAATAAAAGGACTGTAATCAAAAGATAGTTTAATGTGTATCACTCTTTACACATTTGTAACACTTCAATCAGAGTTTCACACATATGCAAATCTTCTTACTTGCAAGTTTTAAATATTAAGCATTATTACTGTCATTATTATTTTTAAGTATAATAAATGTCCATATGAAATGCCACATTCTTTTTTAAATAAACCCTTATTAAATTAAACTACTCTTAAAAAGGTGCCACAATGATTTTTGTAAAAAAAAAAAAAAAAAAAATTGTAGAGTCTTTTTAAACTTTAAGAAGGTTCTTCACACTCACGTCTCATTTACAAAAATTGTTCTTTTAAGAGCCATCCACTGAAAAGTTCTTCAGGGAACCCTGAGTGGTTCTGTGGTATTACACAAAGATCCCCCTACTTTTATTTTTATGATTAATAAAAACATTTATACAGATCATATTCTATGCCATTCTGCAAAATGGGCAATGTGAACCACATTATGAAGTTTTAGAGTTCCTCCAGTGGAGGAAACTGTAGCACTGAGCATATGTGTGTGTGTGTGTGAGAGAGAGAGAGACAGAGAGAGAGGGAGAGAGAGAAAGAGACGGAGAGAGAGAGAGAGAGAGAGTGTGAGAGAGAGAGAGTCTCCACCATCAGATCTTTACTTCTTATTGGAAAACTAGCTGAAGTTAATATTGACACAGCGAGGTGTGAATCAATACATTGAGAATGAGCAATACATTTTAATTTCAAACCTGCTCAAACTTCAGCAGCAAATCCATGCACTTAAGCTACTGAGAGAGCCATAAGGCGAAGGAATTGGCAGTGTGAGGGGTCAGACAAGATAGAAATTTGCACTAGATCAAATTCTGAATCAACCTTCTCCACTGTGACATTTCCTGTCAGCTGATATAGACTGGACGAGGGGACTTTTTAACCTGCAGTTCAAAACGGGGGTGAGGGAGCACGCACAGGCTCAATGGGAGATCCAGCACCTTACTGTGACTCATCCTGGGCCAAAGAACATGCCAGTACACTATAGACCAAACATTGTCTTGTTTTTGAGGATTTTTCATTTGTTTTGCTCTTGCTGATTTTTTATTGCATCTAGAAGAAAACTGAAAAGCTAAAAGAGGAAAAAAGGCAGAAAAGTTTTACCAAGAAAAAATACAGTGGTAATGAAAACGAGAACTACACATAAAAAAGCATCAGCCATGTGGAAGTTTCAAGAGACCTTAGACAAGCAATCATCACCGTAATCACCGTTCATTCTATGCGTAAAAAGATGGTACACAGCCCAAAAACATGTTCACTAAGGGTTTGATTCCGTTTGAAAACATGACATCTTGCAGAACACCACAAAATAGAAGCAGAAAGGACGGTCCCTGTGATCATCCTGATACAAGGAAATTGATTGCCCTGGATGAACAACCAACGTCTGCTGTGGAGGATGAAATTTTGTTGGACATACAGTATGCAACATACTGTAATAAATGTATTTTATATAAAATGTTTTTAATTAGTGTCAGCTTTTTTTGGGTTTTAGTTTTCAGCCCAGTGTGTCGTGTATTTCACCCAAGAATTTCCTTTTTGGTGTGTCCCTTATTGCATACCTAATACCCACCCGAACCCCACATTACCATGCTCCTGAAGGCTTGATTAACTGAAACAAGCCTGTTAAATGAGGTGTATGTAAAGACTTAAAAACTGCTCAGTGCTGGAATCTGTTGTGAATTTTTCTTAGAGACCAGGAGACGTTTTGGGATATCTTTTGAAGCAGAAGTTTCTCTTTATTCAGATACTCTGCTGGCGCTGCAGTCATCCAAAGATCGTCTGACTGAGACAGTATTACACTGTACTTTATACATTTAGGGGGCAGTGCTAAGATCTGAGACAAGACA
>JBBPCZ010000001.1:36568539-36581410 GCA_037974445.1 Brycinus macrolepidotus | reverse complement strand
GACCTGGAAAAATTTGATCGATTATAGGTTCTGAATGTCGATTTCGATTACTTTTCGATTAATCGCCCAGCCCTAGTATACATATATATGTTGTACAACTAAAGAGTGCCAGGGCAAACTGATTTCACAGCGAAGAACAAGTTAATTTATAGCTGGATCATTTAAGTCATTTCATAATGTCATACAAGGCAAAAATTACCAAAAAACGCTGGCATTTCTTTGTTTTACGTCTAAAAAGCTTACCACATACTTGCAAAGTGCACAGGTGTTCATATTCAAAATCCTAAATATCAATATGACTGGTTACCTGTACATAAAGTACAGAAACTTGTTTTAAGTACAGAAATGTGTTTATTCATTGTTTCTAGGCAATAGCACCACTACTACAGCTCTGCCACACAAAAACAATAGGTGTTGCAGATGGAGAGATGAAAAGAATGACTGATCTTTGAGTGGCACATTGACAGAGGGTGAAAAAAAGTTTCTCAGGTGATCAGGCCCCATGTTTCTCTTGTTCTTCCTACTTCTCTAAAATTGGACAGCAAGCATTCTAGTTTCCATTAACTAAAGAGGCTGACAGGAGAAGCAACGGTGTGCCTCTTAAAGCCGCAAACACCGCACAAATGATACATTTTTATTATTCACCTCCATCAATAGGGCTTCCAGATCAGCTTTCTTTTGCTTTGTGTGTGATGCGGTGTGGTAGCCACAAAACATCACGTCTCAATGGAATGGGAAAGGACCTCAATCAAACACAGGCTAAGCCTTTCTTCAGGACATGAAACACAGCAGCCTCCAGCCAGTATTACTGCAGGAGAGAGGAGAAAGGGAGAAAAGAGAGGAGATGCAAAACAGATTGGGGGGGGGGGGTGGGGGGGGGTTGTAGCAGGAGTTAGTTTCTGATGAATAATAAACGGAAGGAGGACACAAATAACTTTGCATTGTGTGATAAGCTGCACTGGTATGAGATTATAATGAACACGCATGGCAAAAGTCGTCTCTTAATTGCTTCTCTGCATGGACAACAGCGACGTTGCACCTACACACATGCAAGAAGAGCTGCATAATATGATTGACTTTGGTTGGCCTGGTCTGAAAAGTGGAGGAGGCGTTGAGGGGAAACTGGAATGATGAAGGGATAAGCCGGAGCCCACCAGTGATGGATCTGGCATGGTGGCAGTAGGGGCCGGCAGCACTAAATGCCCTTCCACGCAGGGCAAAGGAGCCTCGACTTCATCAAGGCCCCTCACAGGATCATCCCCCTTCTTAATGGATTACCGCTGTCTCCACGCAACCACGCCACAAATAATGATGAAACACCGGCAGATTAAACCACCTTACACAATCCTCAATTCATTACCTTTTTTCCCCCCAGATAAGGGGCAGCTAATAAAAATATGATTTTCGCTTCCACCAGAACAGTCACGCTTTTTATCCATTAGGGGGAAACAAAGAAGGAAAGGGAAGGTGAGGTGGGTAAAAAAGCAAGAGGGAATAATGACCATCATTTCAATTATGCATTCCCATAGTGTTGAGACAAAAAAGGCTCTGAGATTGATGATGCAAAGGTACATGTGTAGAGTATTATATTTCATAAAATTAAACTGCTTCCTCTGGGCACTGGAGTACTAAAACAAATTGGGAATTTTAGAAGCGTCTGCTACAGCTCTGTGACATAAGGTATTTTGAGCCTGCTTCTGCTCAGTGTATAGCTTACTCTCAGAGTGGTGTATAATGAAGTTTTATTTATGAGGTCAAATAAGGTGAGCTTGAAATAGACAACTTAACAATATTTGGAAGTATAACGTTGTTATTTAAGCTGCAAGTGATATCCTGCACCTTGCAACCAGCCATGGCAAGCATACAGAATTATTGAGTAACTCTGGAAAAAGTGAAAAAAAGACTATGAAGTTTGATCTTACACTGGAAATATTAGAGAGGTTATTCCATCAGTGAGATAAAATTATTTAGAGAGAAAAATCTTTCTAAGCAATAAACCAAAAGTTTTACAATTATTGGGCAAGGTGGATACAGTCACACAAAACAAGACTGCATTAATGAAGTGATGGGCAAAATAGTATTTGAGGCATGGATGGTAGGCGGTGGATGTTGGATATTGGATGGTGGATGGTGGATATTGGATGGTGGGTGGTACATGGTAGATGTTGGGGTGGTGGATACTGGATGGTGGATATTGGATGATGGGTGGTACATGGTAGATGTTGGGGTGGTGGATACTGGATGGTGGATGGTAGGTGGTGGGTGGTGGATGGTGGATTGTGGGTGGTGGATGGTGGGTGATGGATAGTGGATACTGGATGGTGGATATTTAATTGTGGATGGTGGATGGTGAATGGTGGATGGTGGATATTGGATAGTGGGTGGTGTTTGGTGATTGGAAGGTGGTGGGTGGTGGGTGGTGGATATGTTATGACGGATTGTGGGAGATGGATGGTGGATGATGGGTTGTTGATTGTGGATATTGGATTGTTTATATTGGATGGTGGATGGTGGATATTGCATGGTGGATACTGGATGGTGGATAGTGGACACTGTCTGTTGGATATTGGTTGGTGCATGGTGGATTGTGAATATTGGACTGTTTAGATTGGATGATGAATGGTGAATGATGGGTAGTGGATGGTAGATTTTGAGGAGGTGGATACTGGATGGTAGGTGGTGGGTGGTGGGTGGTGGATGGTGGATTGTGGGTGGTGGATGGTGGGTGATAGATGATGGATGGTGGATTGTGGATATTTTATGTTGGATTGTGAGAGGTGGATGGTGGGTTGTTGATTGTCGATATCGGATTGTTCATATTGGATAGTGGATGATGGGTGGTGGATGGTGGATACTGAATGATGGATAGTGGATATTGTATGCTGGATATTGGTTGGTGGATGGTGGATTGTGGATATTGGATTGTTTGCATTGGATGGTGGATATTGGTTGGTGGATGGTGGATGGTGGATTATGGATTTTGGATGGTGGATAGTGGATATTGGTTGGTGGATGGTGGATGGAGGGTGGTGGATGGTGGATTATGGATTTTGGATGGTGGATATTGGATTGGATATTGGATGTGTGGTGGATATTGGTGTGTGGTGGGTGGTGGATGGTGGATGGTGAACATTGGATGCTGGGTGGTGGTTGGTGGATATTGTATGGTGGGTAGTGGATGGTAAAAGAGGGTGGTGGATTGTGGGATGTTGATGGTGGATGGTGAATATTTTACGGTGCAGGGTTGATGGTGGATGGTGGATACTGGATGGTTGATGGTGGATGGTGTGTGTTGGATGGTGGATGGTGAATATTTGCTGGTGGATGGTGAAATGTGGGTGGTGGCTGTTGGATGGTGGGTTGTGGATTGTGGATGTTGGATAGTGAATATCTGCTGGTGGATCGTGGAAGGTGGATATTGGATGGTGGGCGGTGGATTGTGTATATTGGATGGTGGATGGTGGATTGTGGATTTTGGATGGTGGATCATGGATGGTGAATGGTGGGTGGAGGATGGTGGATATTGGTTGGTGGATGGTGGGAGGTGGATGGTGGGTAATGGGTGGTGGGTGTTGGATGGGGGATATTGGATGGTGGATGGTGAGTGGTGGATATTGGATATAGGATGGTGCATGGTGGGTGGTGGATGGTGGGTTGCGAATGTTGGGTGGTGGATGGTAGGAGGTGGATGGTGGGTGGAGGATGGTGAAGGTTGGATAGGGGATGGTGGGTGGTTGATTGTGGATATTTTATGGTGGACAGTGGGTAGTGGGTGGTGGATGGTGGATATTGTACGTTGGTTGTTGGATGGTGGGTGGTGGATGGTGGATATTGGATGGTGGATGGTGCATGGTGGGTGGTGGATGGTGGGTTGTGAATGGTGGGTGGTGGATGGTGGGAGGTGGATGGTGGGTGATGGGTGGTGGGTATCGGATGGGGTGGTGGATAGTGGAAATTATATGTTGGATGATGGATGGTGGGTGGTGGATATTGGATGTTGGATGGTGGGTGGTGGAGGGTGGATGGTAGATAATGAGTGGTAGGGTTGTTGATGGTGGGAAACTCTTTGATTATTCTTCAAAATGTCATGACTATTTCCTAAAATTAATCACAAGTCCAGCAGTTTACAACAGCATGACCCCAATAACCCAATCCTGCAGTGGCTCCTACACCCTAGACTTAAACTGGGTCTTGTGGATTTGTGTAAACCTGTGGCCTTTTCAGGTACCACCTCTTCTCCATGCTGCTGGACTGATGGCTTACATCCGTCCGGCTTGTCAAAATGCAGCTTCGCAGGCCATTACCGCAATGGCAGACCCATCGCCCAGCATGGATGGATGGGCCAGACGGCCAAAAGGTCACAGCCCAGCTCGTATTTCTAGCACATTTCTCCGATGCAGTGAGACAGCAAATGGGTGATCTGTCGCTGAGCCCCACACACACTCCCCCAAAAACAGACAGGATTTTTGGAAAGAAAAACATAAATTCCTAACTATGTGAGGAGGAGCTGAAGTATAGATTATGAATGAGAAGTGACAGTTCAAATGTGGCCTGCATCTGTTTCAAAGCTGAATTAGATTCAGGACGGAATGTCACAGACCATTCAGATTTGTCTCGTTGCAAAGTGTTCCGGAGTGATTGGACTAGAGTTGTGTCCATTTACTGTGTTCATTTTGCAAAGCAATAACTACTTTGGTTGCTTTAGTAGCAATGATCTGTAGCAATGTCAGGCCCTTTCCTGTAATAGCATATGGTTCCTGGGCACAGTGAGCGATGAAAGTAATCTGTTTTTCAAAATAAAAGTCTCACAATATGGTGGAATCTAGACTAAGGGATGATGTGAGTGAACATTATCCCAAATCTAAATATATAATAGTAACTGAGGAAAACGACATTTGAATGTCCTAATTTTTGCAGACTGTACTGCATAGGCTCTTCTTTTTCTTTATTGTCTACTCTGTTTATCTCTCACTTATTGTGTATATTTTGTATTAGTTATGAAATTATATTCCTGTCAAAACATCCGATTTCATGGTTTGCTCTTGGTAAGCTAATACGTAATCTTTATAGAGAGGTGTGAACACACTTAAATAACCGTACAGATAGAAAATAAATAAAATAAAATAACTTTCACAGGATTTTCTAGTCTCTCTATAAACTCTTTAATTTTGTCAAATTACAAAGTATATAGATAATTTGCATGTCACACTAGAGAAATGTCTGTTGTTGTATATGAAGTTGTGTACCATTATATTCACTTATCAGCCATAACATTAAAACAACAGTGAAGTGAATAACATTGATTATCTCATTACAATGGCACTTGTCATCGGATATATTAGGCATCAGGTGAACAATCAGTTCTTGAAGTTGATGTGTTGGATGCAGGACAAATGGTATAAGGTTCTGAGTGACTTTGACAAGCCCCAAACTGTGATTGCTAGATGAATGGGTCAGAGAATTTCCAAAACGGTAGGTTTTGTGAGCATCTTGATGTGCGTGTAGAGTGAAAGCGGATCCCTATCATGGCTATGCTAGAAAGGTGTCAGGAAACACTGTGCCAATGCTGACCTGCCCACCACCAAAAGCATCAGAACAGGACCATGGAGTACTGGAGTCATGGAATAATCTGCTCGAAAACCTCAGGGCCTGGCATTCATGTGGATATTACTTTAACACATACCACCTGCTTAAACATTACTACAGATCAAATGCAAACCTTCATGGCAACGGTATTCCATAATGGCAATGGTCTCTTTCTGCAAGATAATGTACACTGTCACACTGCAGAAAAAGTTAGGGAATGGTTTGAGGAACATGACAAAATACTCCTCAGATCCAAACGAGCATTTGGGGAATGTGCTGGACAAACTTGTTGGAACCAAGAAGGCCCCATCCAGCAGCTTTAGGGAGTTTTTCCTAGCCCTTGGCTTGCTCACTAGAGGCTCGGACCTGGATTCTGTAAAGCTGCTTTGTGACAACATTGGTTGTAAAAAGCACTGTATAAATAAAATTTAATTGAACTGAAAAATTGAATTGCAAGGAAAAACTTTTTTCCCTCTGAGCAAAACCATTTCTCCAGGACTCATCTGACCAACGACTGTTTGGCTGTTTAAGGAGAGCTTTTGTCTTCACTTTTCAAACAAACCTCGGACAAAAATACACACGTAGCAAAATAAAAGCATAAAATTAAATTAAATAAAAACACATATTTTCTTACTTACCTGCTTTCTCTCAATATATGCCAAAATATGTGCAGCATACCCCCCACCCCTACCGTGTTGGACTCTTCCGTTGTCAAGGATACGTGTAAACAAACTCGAACATGGCCAGCCTGGTGAGGCTGTACAGTCAGTTGGAGCACATAAAAGAAGCATATTTTAGAAGAAACAGGTAATTAACGATCTAAAAGCAAAAAAAATCTTTGTTGATTGCAATGCGATCAAGAACGACCGTAATTCAATATAAGCAGCATGACTTCCATGTGGGCCACAGCTAAAAGTCCCATGGTGTGAAGGAGTGGAGAGGTGAGAGATGAAATAACTTTTTTTTGATTAAATGACACTTTTTCTAATGTGAATTTCTCACAGGATTTCTGAAGAAAACAGACAAAAAGACAATGCTGCCGCAATCAAAATCCAAAGCTGGATCAGAGGCTGCCAGGTACGCGCTTACCTGAGGTACGTGGCATGAAATGAATTTAGGACAATTATTCAATGTCCATGAAATATCTGTTAATAAAAGTTTTACTGTCAAAGTAATCATGTCCTTATTTTTCCTCTTTTTTTTCATTATGGTTGGTTAAGAAATATTGTGGTGCAAGAATACAAATGTAGTTCCACCTGTGGGTTGAAACATTGGTCTTAAAACAATAGTGGCAAGGGGCCAGGAGGTGTGATAAAGTAAAAATGGGCGTCAACTAAGGTGAGAACAGGTGTATAAAGATGGGACCCCAGCGAGCCCAGGATGCGGTGGTTCCACGGACTGGCTAGGTGTTGTTTGCTGTTTTGCTGTCTGATTGGCAAAATAAAGGAAACCGCCTATATCATTTTCTGTTGTAAGGTTGTCTTCATTTTGTTTTGTGTAGAGCTCAAGATTCCTCCACAACAGTAACCAATCGAGTGCTGCGGATTCGTGGTGGTCTCTTCATGAGCCTAAAGTGCTGGGAGGACTGTTCCAGCTCTGAGCTCCATTTCCCTTTTAGCACTAAATCATGTCTGTTTTAGTCTTTAGACATAAGAATTAGCAAGAACACTTGGTGCTCCTGCAACATAACCTCAATATATTTCTGTGTGTTCAGCAGACAAACTTCCAGACAGTAGGTTAATTTAGATTACTTTAGTTAATTGATCAGTATGTTAAGTGGTTAATTAGGCACAATCTAAGCTCCTTAAGTGCAGCTCCTGGGTTACCACCCTACCCATCTACGCATTGATTTTCTGGGGTTATAAATGGTCTTTTTGAAACTGATGGCCTTCTCGAGTTCAAAATCGCCATAGACGTGCATTTAGAGGGTAGCTTTTCATGATGAATGCAAATGTGGACTTGTCTAAGAAGTGCCAGCCATCCGGGGGCTCTCAGGAGAAAGGTTTCTAAATGTTCCCGAAAATGGTCTCATCTCAGATTTGACTGTGGAAGTTGTTAATCTTTCACACAGTACTCTTAATTTTATAATGGAATGTGATTAACTGGGACATGCCGTTGCAGCCATCTCCACAGGAAAGCGACCGTAATACAGAAAACATGGCGGGGCTTTACAGCACGAAAGCACTTCAGGCAAAGGGTAAAGGTAAGATGGAGAGCCATGTAATATTGATTATGTTATGATTACACTCATTAACATTCAGCAGTTACAGGCATGCCACGACTTACATCTGAAGTAGCTTTGTAATTTGACAGTCCATATTGATTTGCTATGGAATGCCTTTATCTCACTCATCTGTTAAACAGGGGACACTGCTTTTGTTCATTTACTCCACTTCTGTTTGTCATTATTGTCAATGGTTACGTTTCTTTTCACTTATGCAGCTGTAACTCATAAATAACTTTTTCCCTGACTGGAAATACTTTTGTCAGAGCAGCTGAATGTTGTTTTGCTTCCTCCAAAATTAAAAATAGATTATTTAAGAATTTTAATAGCTCCATATTTTGGAACAGCTATATATATATTTCCCGACAATCATGTGTCGGTGCCGATATGATTCCGATATGATTTTGATATCATTCTGTATATACTTAAATACCAGTGTCGGAACCAGGTTCTTGTTTTTGTTCCAATATATACATTTGATCTGGGATTAGATTTGGATTTTGCAAGCACCCTAAAGAACTTTGCATGACATTCTACATCGTGTCGTCATGACTTGCGTGGCCTG
This sequence comes from Brycinus macrolepidotus, assembly GCA_037974445.1. NCBI lineage: Eukaryota > Metazoa > Chordata > Actinopteri > Characiformes > Alestidae > Brycinus > Brycinus macrolepidotus. The sequence goes on along the minus strand of JBBPCZ010000001.1, from coordinate 36,573,035 downwards.
CATCTCTCTATACTTAACACTGACTGGTTTGTAGAAGAGATCTGATGTGCATCTGATGACTACATTGGCATGTTGTCAATTTGGCAGAAAGTGACATCCTGTTGCTAGCACATCTGGAATGCCATATTAACGCTCTACAAGCACCTGCAAAAATATAGGAACTGCTTAGTAACCTTTTACCAACCTCAAATACCATAGCACTAATCTATGTTTATGTTCACTCACATACTTGGCCAATAAACGTGATTCTGATTCTGATCTAGCAACACCCTAGCAACCACCTGGGAGTTGCTTTAGCTGTGCAATCACTTTGCATTTTCCTAATGAAATATTTCTACATTCTTTATTATTTTTTTGATACTTCATATTTTGCTTTTATTATTTTATTTAAAACTTTTGTAACAAAATTAACTCCATATCCGTGAAACAAGAGAAGTCCCCTGTTTGTTTGGTTATTCCTTGTTTTATTTCTTCACCTAACATCACAATGGAAATTTTGAAGTTGTGTAGCAGTTGCGGACCAAATTAAAAGTACTTTTGAATGTTTCTTGAACAATCAACAGTGGACAAACCATGGCGTTGCGTGCTGTGAATATTCTCCACTATCGTTAGTCTGTATATTCCTGGTGGGGCTCCATTGATTATCAAACTCAGTGTACGGCACTCTGTCATATATCTCCATTAGCTCCCAGCTTGACTACCATAGATTTTCCCTGGCCACGTCTGCATTATGTATTAAGAACATGTCCCTTCAATACAAAGCCTGACTTACCCCTCTGTCCTGCCTCTTCCAGCTAGGCCTCCATGTCTCATTATGTATTATGTATAAAGTAGTTTTTCTCTCTTGCATGTTGAGAAATCCTTGGCTCAGTGACTATATTGTAATGATATTTCTCTTTCTCCTCACAGACAGCATATTTTCTCATGAAGATGAATTTCTACAATAAGATGGCTGTCAAGGTAAATACGTCTTCCACAATGTAGTTAATGAAAAGTTACTTGATCTCGAGCTTGTAATGAAACATTTGATGAACTCTGCAAACAGATCGTCTTGCCATTTGATAAGATAGAGTTGAGTCATGGGTGACATGCATGATGCAGCCCTAATTTTATTACGACTTAGAAGTGGGTCAGCATGTATACACGTATTTCTACTTTGTTTAAATGCTTTTTTTCCATTGTGGCGGTTTTAGATGATTTTTGATATCAAGAAATCAGCGGTTGCAGGAGTTGTGTGATTTTTGATCCCTAATGATTTGTTTTAACAGATGACACATATTTAATATAAACTATGTGTGTTGGTGTATGATCATGGCAGGCCGAGTTGAGAAAAGGTTGTTTACTTTTTTGTTTTTCTTTAGCGTGTAGCTAGACATAACTGCCACAAACCTGTAATATGCACTAGTTCTATTACTTACATTCATACTACTTGGCTAATTTTACACCAGAGTCATCCCAATTCAGAACTGAAATGTGTCTTCCCGTTTTTCCCTTTTGGTTGTCCTGTCCAATATGTTGTTTTTCAGGACCCATAAATCAAAAAGGCTTCTGTTTGAGTGATACTTTGGCACTTTTATAGTGGTACAGATATGCACTGAAATAGTAGCTTTACAATTCCACAGAGCAGTTTTCCCCAAAGTGAAACTTTTTATGAGTCTTACAAAATTTCATAGTTTTTTGAAGAACAGCATATTACCATTGAGGAATGCCAGTACAGTAATGCTCGGACTTCACTAGAGATCAGGACTTAAATGAGGGAATCCAGGCTCTCCGCCCACGCTATCTGTCCATTCCTGTTACATGAGTCTAATTGGAGCGATGGAGCTTGACCCCTTCTCATCTGTGAGAGCGAAGGTCCTGTCACCACTTAGACACCAACAGAAGCAGCTCAGCAGGCCAGACGTGTTTTACAGCTCTTGTAAAAGATAGAGTGTTATGTCCGGGAAGAAGCAGGGAATATAAAAATTTATAAGGGAGAAATAAGGGGCAATTGTGAAAATGGAAGGATGAATTTCAGGCTCAGACTGAATATATCAAATCTTTGCTTTTAAAAAACCTTCCTTTAAAGTATTTAATGTGTTTATTGCTTGATGTACAATGCCATTGTAGAGATGTTATGAGGTATTATGAATAATGTATCTGAACTCAGTTGAATTATGCAGATTATTTCCACACGATTAAATGTCAAAACAAGGCAACTTAATTTATCAGAATGGCTCTCCATATTTAACCTGTTAACATTTCAAACTCAAGGTTCATAGAACTTGATTTACTATTGTTGACTGAACTAATTTGACATATGTCTGTTCAACTTATCTTTGACTAACTAGAGTTGTAACATCTGTAACATTCAGTCAGTTTAAAGCCAGAATATGGTAACTGACCCAAAAAAACAAACAGACAAAGCAGTTAACCAAGCTATATAACCTTTCATGTTTACCTGACAAGGTTGATAACTCCAAATAGTGGAAATAGTGAAATTCATTCTCTTTGATTTGACTTGATTTACTGTAGTAAATAACCTACTCTTCTGGGAAAACCTTACCTGGATATTGGAATATTGCTGTGAGAATTTGATTGTGCTCAGCCATGTGCACACTTAGATGTTTCAGTTTATCTCAGCCCAGTAAAAAAAACAGACAGTAAAAAAACAAAGACCTCTTTCCATGTTGTAATGACAATATTTTGACCTATCAAAAGCAGTGACGCGGTCAGCTCGGCTGCGGCCTGCTTTCAGCCCTGCCATCGAACAGGGCCATGATAACATGGGTACAGGTCGCTTTATTTGCAGTAGAAAAACATTTGTTCATGGCACAGTGGGAAAACGCCATTAGTCTCAAGCATCTCATTCTACTAGCAGTACTTTTCCATGAAGATTATACACGCCTGTGTCAGCAATGGGGGTAGTGGTCACAAACACTGGTCCTGGAGATCTGGAGTCTAGTTCCAACCACAGGTTTCCACATCTGCTTCATATTATTAACTTCTAGAGTGACTGGATGGGGTGTGTTAGTGTTAGGAAAGAGGGTAGGCAGCAAGGATTTTAGATGCAGGTTGGAGCTAAAATCAGCAGGAAAGCACATCTCCAGGTGGAGTGGTTGGTGACTACTTCCTTAAAATGTAACCAAATTCCCTAATTAGATGGGGTGTCTGGATACCTTTGGAAATCCAGCCCTAGATTTTGCAATTTAAAAATAAATGATAAGGATAAGACACCATTTATCAGTAGTACATTTGATAAAGCATCTCGGGCATGAGAAGGTCATTCATGCGTTTTGGATGTCGGGAAACAACAACAGCTGCACCCTTTTTGTGCCACCATCTTTATTCTTTCAGTCTCTATCGTACTCTTTACCAAACGCCAATATGTTAGCCTGTTAATAGAAACCAGTGTTTACAAGGGTGCACAGATTTGTATTAGATCTAATTGAGCAATATGCATCATTGATTTTACCTGTCTGAGAGGTCACCGAGAACTTGGAATCTGAGCCCGCAATTACTTTATTTAGAATTATCTATTGACTGCTGATCAATGGCAATTCTCATTTTGTTTTGTTTTTGCCTTATTATTTTTCTCCGGCTATTGTTTTAATCTTCTAATTAGGCTGAAGGACATCTGTCCACTCTGTTGCAGGACTCCGGCACTTTAGTTATAGCCATCGTGCCCGACACACTCATCTCGTTTTTGTGACAGTGACAGCAAACAGGTTTTTGTGATGTAAAGTCAAAGGCTTCCTTAGCTGTGTAGTTGATTTCAGGGTGGAATCAATGATGCTAATGACCACTTTCTTCTAAGAAGCAAACTGAATAGACAATTACATGTGTCTAATGAAAGCCATAGCAAGCATTTGGAAATTCCAATGTGAGACTCACTCGCTAATGCAGTAGTATTTTGTATTTCTGGACAGATACAGCAGAGATGGAGAGGCTACTATGTTAGGAAGTATGTTCACAATTACTATGCGCGGAAAAGATACTTGGAAGCCTTGAGCCAGAAGAATGAACAAATCAGGTGGGTGCAGAATGCTAAAAAAGTTGCATTTTTTCTGTTTTATATTATTGTTATAAGATTGCAGTAAAAATTGAGCGTAAAATGAGCCCGTTTGCACAATAGTCATAAAATGCAATTTCATACTATTCAGACCCCTTAGTTAAGCCTTTTTTAATAAAAAAAAAAACTTTATCAAATGTATAGAACAATGTATTAAATGAGTAAATGTATCTGAGGAGTCCATTTCCAGTGAGCTGGCTCAACTCTCATCATACAGTTTACACTACTGTTCAAAAGTTTGGAACCAATGTTTTTAACAATATTAGGTTTTAGATGAACATATAAAATGTATTCAGGTTACTAATCATAGCTTCTTAAAAGTTTGTAGGAATTAGAACGCTAAAGGAAGCTGTATACCGTGAAGAAAACATTCATAAGAAATATTAAAGTATTTAAGTATTTGAATTCATAAAAAATCTTGTAAGTGGATAATTATAGTATATAA